>CATQFL010000220.1:90000-122971 GCA_956483635.1 Panzeria rudis
TATGTATGTATGTATGTATGTATGTATGTATGTATGTATGTATGTATGTATGTATGTATGTATGTATGTATGTATGTATGTATGTATGTATGTATGTATGTATGTATGTATGTATGTATGTATGTATGTATGTATGTATGTATGTATGTATGTATGTATGTATGTATGTATGTATGTATGTATGTATGTATGTATGTATGTATGTATGTATGTATGTATGTATGTATGTATGTATGTATGTATGTATGTATGTATGTATGTATGTATGTATGTATGTATGTATGTATGTATGTATGTATGTATGTATGTATGTATGTATGTATGTATGTATGTATGTATGTATGTATGTATGTATGTATGTATGTATGTATGTATGTATGTATGTATGTATGTATGTATGTATGTATGTATGTATGTATGTATGTATGTATGTATGTATGTATGTATGTATGTATGTATGTATGTATGTATGTATGTATGTATGTATGTATGTATGTATGTATGTATGTATGTATGTATGTATGTATGTATGTATGTATGTATGTATGTATGTATGTATGTATGTATGTATGTATGTATGTATGTATGTATGTATGTATGTATGTATGTATGTATGTATGTATGTATGTATGTATGTATGTATGTATGTATGTATGTATGTATGTATGTATGTATGTATGTATGTATGTATGTATGTATGTATGTATGTATGTATGTATGTATGTATGTATGTATGTATGTATGTATGTATGTATGTATGTATGTATGTATGTATGTATGTATGTATGTATGTATGTATGTATGTATGTATGTATGTATGTATGTATGTATGTATGTATGTATGTATGTATGTATGTATGTATGTATGTATGTATGTATGTATGTATGTATGTATGTATGTATGTATGTATGTATGTATGTATGTATGTATGTATGTATGTATGTATGTATGTATGTATGTATGTATGTATGTATGTATGTATGTATGTATGTATGTATGTATGTATGTATGTATGTATGTATGTATGTATGTATGTATGTATGTATGTATGTATGTATGTATGTATGTATGTATGTATGTATGTATGTATGTATGTATGTATGTATGTATGTATGTATGTATGTATGTATGTATGTATGTATGTATGTATGTATGTATGTATGTATGTATGTATGTATGTATGTATGTATGTATGTATGTATGTATGTATGTATGTATGTATGTATGTATGTATGTATGTATGTATGTATGTATGTATGTATGTATGTATGT
This sequence comes from Panzeria rudis, assembly GCA_956483635.1. Lineage (NCBI taxonomy): Eukaryota > Metazoa > Arthropoda > Insecta > Diptera > Tachinidae > Panzeria > Panzeria rudis. Next base: position 91,274 of record CATQFL010000220.1, read on the forward strand.
ATGTATGTATGTATGTATGTATGTATGTATGTATGTATGTATGTATGTATGTATGTATGTATGTATGTATGTATGTATGTATGTATGTATGTATGTATGTATGTATGTATGTATGTATGTATGTATGTATGTATGTATGTATGTATGTATGTATGTATGTATGTATGTATGTATGTATGTATGTATGTATGTATGTATGTATGTATGTATGTATGTATGTATGTATGTATGTATGTATGTATGTATGTATGTATGTATGTATGTATGTATGTATGTATGTATGTATGTATGTATGTATGTATGTATGTATGTATGTATGTATGTATGTATGTATGTATGTATGTATGTATGTATGTATGTATGTATGTATGTATGTATGTATGTATGTATGTATGTATGTATGTATGTATGTATGTATGTATGTATGTATGTATGTATGTATGTATGTATGTATGTATGTATGTATGTATGTATGTATGTATGTATGTATGTATGTATGTATGTATGTATGTATGTATGTATGTATGTATGTATGTATGTATGTATGTATGTATGTATGTATGTATGTATGTATGTATGTATGTATGTATGTATGTATGTATGTATGTATGTATGTATGTATGTATGTATGTATGTATGTATGTATGTATGTATGTATGTATGTATGTATGTATGTATGTATGTATGTATGTATGTATGTATGTATGTATGTATGTATGTATGTATGTATGTATGTATGTATGTATGTATGTATGTATGTATGTATGTATGTATGTATGTATGTATGTATGTATGTATGTATGTATGTATGTATGTATGTATGTATGTATGTATGTATGTATGTATGTATGTATGTATGTATGTATGTATGTATGTATGTATGTATGTATGTATGTATGTATGTATGTATGTATGTATGTATGTATGTATGTATGTATGTATGTATGTATGTATGTATGTATGTATGTATGTATGTATGTATGTATGTATGTATGTATGTATGTATGTATGTATGTATGTATGTATGTATGTATGTATGTATGTATGTATGTATGTATGTATGTATGTATGTATGTATGTATGTATGTATGTATGTATGTATGTATGTATGTATGTATGTATGTATGTATGTATGTATGTATGTATGTATGTATGTATGTATGTATGTATGTATGTATGTATGTATGTATGTATGTATGTATGTATGTATGTATGTATGTATGTATGTATGTATGTATGTATGTATGTATGTATGTATGTATGTATGTATGTATGTATGTATGTATGTATGTATGTATGTATGTATGTATGTATGTATGTATGTATGTATGTATGTATGTATGTATGTATGTATGTATGTATGTATGTATGTATGTATGTATGTATGTATGTATGTATGTATGTATGTATGTATGTATGTATGTATGTATGTATGTATGTATGTATGTATGTATGTATGTATGTATGTATGTATGTATGTATGTATGTATGTATGTATGTATGTATGTATGTATGTATGTATGTATGTATGTATGTATGTATGTATGTATGTATGTATGTATGTATGTATGTATGTATGTATGTATGTATGTATGTATGTATGTATGTATGTATGTATGTATGTATGTATGTATGTATGTATGTATGTATGTATGTATGTATGTATGTATGTATGTATGTATGTATGTATGTATGTATGTATGTATGTATGTATGTATGTATGTATGTATGTATGTATGTATGTATGTATGTATGTATGTATGTATGTATGTATGTATGTATGTATGTATGTATGTATGTATGTATGTATGTATGTATGTATGTATGTATGTATGTATGTATGTATGTATGTATGTATGTATGTATGTATGTATGTATGTATGTATGTATGTATGTATGTATGTATGTATGTATGTATGTATGTATGTATGTATGTATGTATGTATGTATGTATGTATGTATGTATGTATGTATGTATGTATGTATGTATGTATGTATGTATGTATGTATGTATGTATGTATGTATGTATGTATGTATGTATGTATGTATGTATGTATGTATGTATGTATGTATGTATGTATGTATGTATGTATGTATGTATGTATGTATGTATGTATGTATGTATGTATGTATGTATGTATGTATGTATGTATGTATGTATGTATGTATGTATGTATGTATGTATGTATGTATGTATGTATGTATGTATGTATGTATGTATGTATGTATGTATGTATGTATGTATGTATGTATGTATGTATGTATGTATGTATGTATGTATGTATGTATGTATGTATGTATGTATGTATGTATGTATGTATGTATGTATGTATGTATGTATGTATGTATGTATGTATGTATGTATGTATGTATGTATGTATGTATGTATGTATGTATGTATGTATGTATGTATGTATGTATGTATGTATGTATGTATGTATGTATGTATGTATGTATGTATGTATGTATGTATGTATGTATGTATGTATGTATGTATGTATGTATGTATGTATGTATGTATGTATGTATGTATGTATGTATGTATGTATGTATGTATGTATGTATGTATGTATGTATGTATGTATGTATGTATGTATGTATGTATGTATGTATGTATGTATGTATGTATGTATGTATGTATGTATGTATGTATGTATGTATGTATGTATGTATGTATGTATGTATGTATGTATGTATGTATGTATGTATGTATGTATGTATGTATGTATGTATGTATGTATGTATGTATGTATGTATGTATGTATGTATGTATGTATGTATGTATGTATGTATGTATGTATGTATGTATGTATGTATGTATGTATGTATGTATGTATGTATGTATGTATGTATGTATGTATGTATGTATGTATGTATGTATGTATGTATGTATGTATGTATGTATGTATGTATGTATGTATGTATGTATGTATGTATGTATGTATGTATGTATGTATGTATGTATGTATGTATGTATGTATGTATGTATGTATGTATGTATGTATGTATGTATGTATGTATGTATGTATGTATGTATGTATGTATGTATGTATGTATGTATGTATGTATGTATGTATGTATGTATGTATGTATGTATGTATGTATGTATGTATGTATGTATGTATGTATGTATGTATGTATGTATGTATGTATGTATGTATGTATGTATGTATGTATGTATGTATGTATGTATGTATGTATGTATGTATGTATGTATGTATGTATGTATGTATGTATGTATGTATGTATGTATGTATGTATGTATGTATGTATGTATGTATGTATGTATGTATGTATGTATGTATGTATGTATGTATGTATGTATGTATGTATGTATGTATGTATGTATGTATGTATGTATGTATGTATGTATGTATGTATGTATGTATGTATGTATGTATGTATGTATGTATGTATGTATGTATGTATGTATGTATGTATGTATGTATGTATGTATGTATGTATGTATGTATGTATGTATGTATGTATGTATGTATGTATGTATGTATGTATGTATGTATGTATGTATGTATGTATGTATGTATGTATGTATGTATGTATGTATGTATGTATGTATGTATGTATGTATGTATGTATGTATGTATGTATGTATGTATGTATGTATGTATGTATGTATGTATGTATGTATGTATGTATGTATGTATGTATGTATGTATGTATGTATGTATGTATGTATGTATGTATGTATGTATGTATGTATGTATGTATGTATGTATGTATGTATGTATGTATGTATGTATGTATGTATGTATGTATGTATGTATGTATGTATGTATGTATGTATGTATGTATGTATGTATGTATGTATGTATGTATGTATGTATGTATGTATGTATGTATGTATGTATGTATGTATGTATGTATGTATGTATGTATGTATGTATGTATGTATGTATGTATGTATGTATGTATGTATGTATGTATGTATGTATGTATGTATGTATGTATGTATGTATGTATGTATGTATGTATGTATGTATGTATGTATGTATGTATGTATGTATGTATGTATGTATGTATGTATGTATGTATGTATGTATGTATGTATGTATGTATGTATGTATGTATGTATGTATGTATGTATGTATGTATGTATGTATGTATGTATGTATGTATGTATGTATGTATGTATGTATGTATGTATGTATGTATGTATGTATGTATGTATGTATGTATGTATGTATGTATGTATGTATGTATGTATGTATGTATGTATGTATGTATGTATGTATGTATGTATGTATGTATGTATGTATGTATGTATGTATGTATGTATGTATGTATGTATGTATGTATGTATGTATGTATGTATGTATGTATGTATGTATGTATGTATGTATGTATGTATGTATGTATGTATGTATGTATGTATGTATGTATGTATGTATGTATGTATGTATGTATGTATGTATGTATGTATGTATGTATGTATGTATGTATGTATGTATGTATGTATGTATGTATGTATGTATGTATGTATGTATGTATGTATGTATGTATGTATGTATGTATGTATGTATGTATGTATGTATGTATGTATGTATGTATGTATGTATGTATGTATGTATGTATGTATGTATGTATGTATGTATGTATGTATGTATGTATGTATGTATGTATGTATGTATGTATGTATGTATGTATGTATGTATGTATGTATGTATGTATGTATGTATGTATGTATGTATGTATGTATGTATGTATGTATGTATGTATGTATGTATGTATGTATGTATGTATGTATGTATGTATGTATGTATGTATGTATGTATGTATGTATGTATGTATGTATGTATGTATGTATGTATGTATGTATGTATGTATGTATGTATGTATGTATGTATGTATGTATGTATGTATGTATGTATGTATGTATGTATGTATGTATGTATGTATGTATGTATGTATGTATGTATGTATGTATGTATGTATGTATGTATGTATGTATGTATGTATGTATGTATGTATGTATGTATGTATGTATGTATGTATGTATGTATGTATGTATGTATGTATGTATGTATGTATGTATGTATGTATGTATGTATGTATGTATGTATGTATGTATGTATGTATGTATGTATGTATGTATGTATGTATGTATGTATGTATGTATGTATGTATGTATGTATGTATGTATGTATGTATGTATGTATGTATGTATGTATGTATGTATGTATGTATGTATGTATGTATGTATGTATGTATGTATGTATGTATGTATGTATGTATGTATGTATGTATGTATGTATGTATGTATGTATGTATGTATGTATGTATGTATGTATGTATGTATGTATGTATGTATGTATGTATGTATGTATGTATGTATGTATGTATGTATGTATGTATGTATGTATGTATGTATGTATGTATGTATGTATGTATGTATGTATGTATGTATGTATGTATGTATGTATGTATGTATGTATGTATGTATGTATGTATGTATGTATGTATGTATGTATGTATGTATGTATGTATGTATGTATGTATGTATGTATGTATGTATGTATGTATGTATGTATGTATGTATGTATGTATGTATGTATGTATGTATGTATGTATGTATGTATGTATGTATGTATGTATGTATGTATGTATGTATGTATGTATGTATGTATGTATGTATGTATGTATGTATGTATGTATGTATGTATGTATGTATGTATGTATGTATGTATGTATGTATGTATGTATGTATGTATGTATGTATGTATGTATGTATGTATGTATGTATGTATGTATGTATGTATGTATGTATGTATGTATGTATGTATGTATGTATGTATGTATGTATGTATGTATGTATGTATGTATGTATGTATGTATGTATGTATGTATGTATGTATGTATGTATGTATGTATGTATGTATGTATGTATGTATGTATGTATGTATGTATGTATGTATGTATGTATGTATGTATGTATGTATGTATGTATGTATGTATGTATGTATGTATGTATGTATGTATGTATGTATGTATGTATGTATGTATGTATGTATGTATGTATGTATGTATGTATGTATGTATGTATGTATGTATGTATGTATGTATGTATGTATGTATGTATGTATGTATGTATGTATGTATGTATGTATGTATGTATGTATGTATGTTGTATGTATGTATGTAGTATGTATGTATGTATGTATGTATGTATGTATGTATGTATGTATGTATGTATGTATGTATGTATGTATGTATGTATGTATGTATGTATGTATGTATGTATGTATGTATGTATGTATGTATGTATGTATGTATGTATGTATGTATGTATGTATGTATGTATGTATGTATGTATGTATGTATGTATGTATGTATGTATGTATGTATGTATGTATGTATGTATGTATGTATGTATGTATGTATGTATGTATGTATGTATGTATGTATGTATGTATGTATGTATGTATGTATGTATGTATGTATGTATGTATGTATGTATGTATGTATGTATGTATGTATGTATGTATGTATGTATGTATGTATGTATGTATGTATGTATGTATGTATGTATGTATGTATGTATGTATGTATGTATGTATGTATGTATGTATGTATGTATGTATGTATGTATGTATGTATGTATGTATGTATGTATGTATGTATGTATGTATGTATGTATGTATGTATGTATGTATGTATGTATGTATGTATGTATGTATGTATGTATGTATGTATGTATGTATGTATGTATGTATGTATGTATGTATGTATGTATGTATGTATGTATGTATGTATGTATGTATGTATGTATGTATGTATGTATGTATGTATGTATGTATGTATGTATGTATGTATGTATGTATGTATGTATGTATGTATGTATGTATGTATGTATGTATGTATGTATGTATGTATGTATGTATGTATGTATGTATGTATGTATGTATGTATGTATGTATGTATGTATGTATGTATGTATGTATGTATGTATGTATGTATGTATGTATGTATGTATGTATGTATGTATGTATGTATGTATGTATGTATGTATGTATGTATGTATGTATGTATGTATGTATGTATGTATGTATGTATGTATGTATGTATGTATGTATGTATGTATGTATGTATGTATGTATGTATGTATGTATGTATGTATGTATGTATGTATGTATGTATGTATGTATGTATGTATGTATGTATGTATGTATGTATGTATGTATGTATGTATGTATGTATGTATGTATGTATGTATGTATGTATGTATGTATGTATGTATGTATGTATGTATGTATGTATGTATGTATGTATGTATGTATGTATGTATGTATGTATGTATGTATGTATGTATGTATGTATGTATGTATGTATGTATGTATGTATGTATGTATGTATGTATGTATGTATGTATGTATGTATGTATGTATGTATGTATGTATGTATGTATGTATGTATGTATGTATGTATGTATGTATGTATGTATGTATGTATGTATGTATGTATGTATGTATGTATGTATGTATGTATGTATGTATGTATGTATGTATGTATGTATGTATGTATGTATGTATGTATGTATGTATGTATGTATGTATGTATGTATGTATGTATGTATGTATGTATGTATGTATGTATGTATGTATGTATGTATGTATGTATGTATGTATGTATGTATGTATGTATGTATGTATGTATGTATGTATGTATGTATGTATGTATGTATGTATGTATGTATGTATGTATGTATGTATGTATGTATGTATGTATGTATGTATGTATGTATGTATGTATGTATGTATGTATGTATGTATGTATGTATGTATGTATGTATGTATGTATGTATGTATGTATGTATGTATGTATGTATGTATGTATGTATGTATGTATGTATGTATGTATGTATGTATGTATGTATGTATGTATGTATGTATGTATGTATGTATGTATGTATGTATGTATGTATGTATGTATGTATGTATGTATGTATGTATGTATGTATGTATGTATGTATGTATGTATGTATGTATGTATGTATGTATGTATGTATGTATGTATGTATGTATGTATGTATGTATGTATGTATGTATGTATGTATGTATGTATGTATGTATGTATGTATGTATGTATGTATGTATGTATGTATGTATGTATGTATGTATGTATGTATGTATGTATGTATGTATGTATGTATGTATGTATGTATGTATGTATGTATGTATGTATGTATGTATGTATGTATGTATGTATGTATGTATGTATGTATGTATGTATGTATGTATGTATGTATGTATGTATGTATGTATGTATGTATGTATGTATGTATGTATGTATGTATGTATGTATGTATGTATGTATGTATGTATGTATGTATGTATGTATGTATGTATGTATGTATGTATGTATGTATGTATGTATGTATGTATGTATGTATGTATGTATGTATGTATGTATGTATGTATGTATGTATGTATGTATGTATGTATGTATGTATGTATGTATGTATGTATGTATGTATGTATGTATGTATGTATGTATGTATGTATGTATGTATGTATGTATGTATGTATGTATGTATGTATGTATGTATGTATGTATGTATGTATGTATGTATGTATGTATGTATGTATGTATGTATGTATGTATGTATGTATGTATGTATGTATGTATGTATGTATGTATGTATGTATGTATGTATGTATGTATGTATGTATGTGTGTGTGTATGTATGTATGTATGTATGTATGTATGTATGTATGTATGTATGTATGTATGTATGTATGTATGTATGTATGTATGTATGTATGTATGTATGTATGTATGTATGTATGTATGTATGTATGTATGTATGTATGTATGTATGTATGTATGTATGCATGTATGTTTTTTTTTTCATTTGTGGGATGAAAATCATCGAAAGACTCTGGCAGTGGTGGTGTTTGCCAGAAGTGCGAGATTTTAACACACTAAAAACACCCCTTCACACTGACCCAAATGCTCCCCGTGGTACTACCGCAAGGCTATACGTCACGGGGTGGGAAAGGTCCGAGACCCTATATCTAAACTACATGGATTCTTCTGCGAATCTCTTCTAACCTACGAAGTTCCAACAGAACCAATTTTATAAAATTACATACATACTTCCAGTTATACAAAGATTCCAACATGATTGGAGCGATGTTGTCCGGCGTAATACTACGCCCTAAGACTACTTCTCAATACGCTCTACCACTATCAAATCGTGGACAGACGAAGAACACATGTTCGGCATCTTCCACGACATTGCCACCACAACTCGGACAAAACGGAACTCTGTCATGTGCGAAACGGTACAAGTACGACCTAAAACAACCATGTCCAGTCAAAAACTGTGTAATGTAGAAGTTCAAGTCGCCGTGTCTTCTTGATAACCATACCCTAAAGTCAGGTATCAGTAGGTAAGTCCATCTTCCCTTGTCAGTCGCTGTCCATCGTTTTTGCCACTTCCGTAGACACATATCAGTCACACCATTCGTACTGTCCGAAACGGCTTCTAGCTCGATGGGTATCATGCCAGCAATGACAAAGGCGGCCTCGTCTGACACAGTTCGGAATGCGCTACATACTCGCAGAGCGGCCAGCCTATACACAGGGGATATCAGATTCACATATGTAGAGTATTTCAGTGAGTCTGACCATATAGAGGATGCATATAAGATAATGCTTCTTACTACACTGGATAGCAATCTCCTCTGCAGATATTTTGGACCTCTTGTATTCGGCATGATCCGGCATAGCGCTGAGCAGGTTTTTTATGAATTAGAACCTATATACTTCAAGTGCTCATGAAAAGACAGACGAGTGTCAATCATGACTCCAAGGTATTTTAAAGATTCCTTGGATTCTATGCTACACGTGCCAATATTTAGCCTAATGGTTTCCCTATTTTTCCGACTACTAATCAGAATCGCTTCTGTTTTATGGTCAGCTAGAGCTAGACCCATTGATCTCAACCAAGACCTTACGATCTGAATACTGGCGTTTGCAATGGTTTCCGCCTCTAGTAACTCTTTTGCTTCACATACTAACGCTATGTCGTCTGCGAATCCAACTATCTTTACCTTCTCCGGCAGGTTTAACCTCAATACTCCATCGTACATGACGTTCCACAGTAGTGGACCAAGTACTGATCCTTGAGGCACCCCACCAATGATCTTTCGTCTTCTAATACCCTTATCAGTATCATAAACTAGCTCTCTATTTCGGAAATAGTCCTGTATAATTGCCAGTAGATATCCTGGGATGTCTAAACTGACTAAGGCATCAACAATATGCTCCCAGTTTGCCGTGTTAAAGGCATTCTTTACGTCTAGCATTACAACTACACAATACTCTTTTGCTCCATTTCTCCACCTCTTCCCTTGGATAGCCTGAGCAGCAGTTTCTACTACAACTTTGATAGCATCTACTGTTGACCTTGCTTTCCTGAAGCCAAATTGGTTATCTGATAAACCGCGGTTAGCTTCAACACAACCTTCCAATCTTCTACAGATTATACTTTCTAGCAATTTCCCACTTGTATCTATCATACACAGCGGCCTATAAGAGGAAGGGCCGTCTAGCGGCTTATTATCCTAAGGTAACAATACTAACTTTTGTCTCTTCCACATTGTTGGAAAAATGCCCTGGCTCAAGCATGCGCTTATTACTTTAAAAAAATAGTCAGGGTGGAGTTTAACAGCTTCTTTTAGTATCGTATTCGGAATGCAGTCTAAACCTGGTGCCTTCTTGTCTTTAAAATTTTAGAAAGCACCTTCTATCTCGGCAATCGTAACCGGAGGAATTTCGAAAAATTCAGCCGGGTAGCTGTGTTGCCATGTCGGAGTTTCCTGTTGGGGAAAGAGATGATCTACAATTCCCTTGAGGATAGGCTCTTCTCTTGGCGGCGATGGACCAAGATATTTAAGTTTCTTGGTTACCAATTTATATGCAAAGCCCCAAGGATTACTATCTACTTCATCACAAACATTAAGAAAACACCTACGCTTGCTCCTACGAATTGCAATCTTCAACGCTTTCCTTTTATCTTTATATATTTGATGGTGTACACTATTCTCTAAACTACCTCTCGTTCGTGTATACTGCCTTCGGGCACTTATACACTCCGATCGCAAGCTAGCAATTTCATCATTCCGCCAGTACACCGGGGGCTTATTTGGTGACCTTTTACGCTTTATCATAGCTACGTTACAGGCATTAGTGATAAGACTTACTAATTGCACTGCCATATCTTCAGCTGAGCCACTCAGTTGCATGTTCTCCACACAAGCTGCGAAGATATCCTTATCAAAGGTATTTACCTTCCATCCTGTCAAATCTCGTGCTTGTGCAATCACACGGGGCTGTTCATCTTGTACATCTATGATTATAGCGCTATGATCGCTATGAGTATAGATGTCGGATATTCTCCAGTTAACTTGGCTTGTGATGCTGCTACTGACAAATGTACTGTCAATTACCGATCCAGCATCATCCCTTCTGAAAGTTTGTTCAACTCCATTATTAATGAGTACAACACACAATACAGAAAAGGCTTCCAAGAGTACTCTACCTCTTGTGTTTGTCGAGGGGCAGCCCCATTCAACAGCCCACGCATTGAAGTCACCTGCTATTATGACAGGATTTCTTGTAGCTGCATCTGTTACTATATTGTCTACTATTACTCGAAAGTTCTCTATAGAATACCCAGGGGGAATATAGCAACTGTATAGTGTGATGCCAGAGACAGTGGCTCGGGCATATCCACATTGTGATGTTATTTTGTATGTCACTCAGCAAAGCGACATCTACATTCAAATCTCGAACGCTTTGCTTAAGAAGCTCTTGAGCTGCCTGGCAATGGTTGAGATTTAACTGTAATATACGCATTTTGATGCCTTAAGTTTTGCTTTAAACCCTAAGTTTCTGTAGAGCTCTTCTGTAGTATGGACAAACTGCACATCCGGTGACATGGTCACTAGCGGTGTTTGTTCCATTCCTACAAAGCAAGCACGACGGTTTATTGGAACAAGTTCCAATTTTGTGGCCAGTTTTGCCACACCGTATGCAGTTTTTAGAAAGGTCCTGCCCCCTACAGTTTGCTGCTCTATGTCCATAATCAAGACATTTATAGCACCTTCTTGGTGTTACCTTTTCGCGTATTCTGCAAACAACCCAACCAATACGTATCTGCGCCATCTCCATAAGACGGCAAGCTAAGACAGCACTTACGCCAATGGTGGCAGTTTGCGTTCCTCCATACGCTCTCCTTAACGATTTAACTGCAGCAGGCTGCAGGGATTTAAAATCGGATTCTCTAATGAGGCCTTCATAGACGTCCTCCTTTGTGGTTACCTCATCTATATCTCTAATCTCGATCCTAATCTCATGGGATAGTGCTCTAACTTCTGCGAACTCACCTAATACCTCTTCTACCGTCGACCTGAACTCACTTGTATTCTGATGCGAGGGTTTACTCAACTCTAACAATAATTCACCTTTCTCAGTATTCCTGATATTTTTTACGTTTTGACCCAGATTATCCAGCTTAGGATCTTTCTTCACTTGTCTGAGAATATCAGCATAGGAAGCATCCCCACAAGTTTTAATAATCAAAGCATCTGGTCGTATTGTCTTTTTTCTATTTCTAGCTCTTGGACCAACTTTAACCCAGTCAGGATCTTTAACATTCGGATCTTGTTTACCAGCCGTGTTTATACCTGTCTCCCTGGGTACAGCATTTTCACTTTTCTTCAATGCCCTATTGGGGGTTGTGCCCTTCTTCCTCTTAGATTTGTTACCCTTTGGGCTAAGAATATTATCATCTCTTCTGCGCTTTGGGGTTCCACCTATCACAAGGTTTACCCTTGCCGGTTCGTCTGTCTGCGTTTCTCTGCTAGTCCGCGATTTCTCGTCACTACTAACACCTCCGCTACTCAATTCATCTGAAACCTGCATATACAACGCCTGTATCTCACGGGACATTGTCACTATATCCCTGTGCACGTTTGAGCGTGTCTTCAGAAAATCTAACAACTCTCCTATTTTCACTCCTAATCTCTTCACACTGTTACTGTGGCCCTCATTACTATTGTCGACGGTATTTGACACTGGAACAGGTCTACTACTCACTGCTGTAGGAGGCGATCTCATGATCACCGACTTCCTTGCAAATGGGTTTTCAACATCTCCCATATTTAACTCATTGTTACTTCGATTTTTAGTTTCAAAATTCATTATAATGGGTCCAAACTCAAAGCCGCTATCTCCGTTCGATGTGCAGTCACGTTAAGAGCCCATGGGTCCCTTTGCAAGCAGTGAGCTCCATGCGAGGGTTGACGAAAAGATCTTATGGATCATCCCGCCAGAGCCAGATCCGTGCTAACCGGGGAACGACATCCGAACCTGCACCAACAACCTAATGATGACGAACTTCAAACGTACTTTGAGACTTGCCAAGTTTTAATAGGACGGAGGCAGTTGTGGCATTAGCCTGAGAGCCATTTCTGTAAACTTTCACTCCTACATACTCAAGTCCCAGAATACCACAACCGTCAGCCCAGGGTTCTAACAATTCGAATTCGTATATCCAGAAATGCCATAATTAAGACCGTGCTGGACTTGATATTAATGCTTTTCAGCGGTGCGGAATCACAGGTTTTTTAAGGATTTCTACCTAGAATGCCTTAAAACCTGTGATAACTCAGGGCCCGCATAAAAAATCAAATAAATCTGTCAGCTATAATAATGTCATGCTATAACTCCTCTACATAGTTCCCTATTTATTTTAGCACTCAAAAGGTTATACAAGAGAAATACTAAATCAAAAAGTGCTTTCACATATGTTAAATCTAGCTTCTTTTTCAAAATTTCTCTAAATAATACAACAACAAAAGTGTTTGAGTGAAAGTTGAAATCAGATTTAACAGCATGTGGACATAATTCCATTTAAGTACACTAGGGGACATTTTGCATTATGCTGTTGTAATTAGCTGTATTACGGTAGGCAACATTGAAATTGCACATGAAAATTTCGATAACTTGGATAAAAGTTATCGAGATTATCACCCTCTCTGAGATGACGTGGCAAAAGGCCAATTTTAGTCTTTCCTTTGTCTGATTTGTCGTTGATCGCTTAACATCGCCTGAGTAAAAAAATAAAAGAAGAATTACTAATATTAAACGAATTAAATAGTTTAATTTCTTTATGAAATTGCTGGCTAGATATAAAAAAATAAAATAAATAAAATTTAACAAGTACGAGGACTAAATTGTGCTTAATAGAGTTGCGTGTATGTTCGAACTGCAGGGTCCACTTTAATAGTGAGACAAGTGGCGTCCCTAAACCCAATTTAAATTGGGTTTTAGTACATAGTTAGAATCGAATCTATCGTCGTGAAAGTACTATGTGGTCACATAACATCACCTTCTAAGTCTTCAACGGCAATTCGCATTATCCGTGATGTATTGATTGACCAAATCAACAAAAGTTTAACTGCTAATTGCTCCAACAGATTTCTAATGTTATAATTTAAAACAAAATTAATGACAAATATATAAGCTATCGACTGGCTTTGCATTGATGTGGAAATGGTCCTGTTTTAATAGGTGCCACTGTAAGGTCTTCAATAAAAAATAAAAAAGAAGCAAATTACAAAATACACAAAATTAACTGAGTATAATTATGGTAATGTTAATAACACTAACAATGTTAATCTAAAATGCATATGCATTAAAGTTTTTTTTGCAAATGTTAAATATTTATAACATGAACATACATACTCGTATATTGTAAATATGTATATGCATGTACATCGAAATTGGTTAAGTAAAGCCTTAAATAATAATTTCATTTAAGAGAATAATTTTTTTCTCAAATATTATATACATGAGAATCTTGAGATAAACATCATTCTTTATGTAACTTTTTAAAGCTGTTTTACACTATCTCACAACCCGTTCGACTTCTGTAGAAAATGCAGCTCTGACCTAATGAGTTTATAGAAAGTTTTAAAAAAGCAATAACAACAGGATAGCATTTTGTGCAGAAGTCGAATAGCTTGTATAATACTCTAAAAACAGCTTTAGTAATTATAATTTATATCGTATTATTTCAACCCATAGATCTCTCTCTTGATCATTGTAATGAAAACATTTTTATTGTATTATTGAAATATAAAGTGCATTCGTTGGTTGGGATATATATGTTAGCATTTTAGATTCTTAATTATAAAGCATGTTATATTATGTAATGTTTAGAATCGCCAGATACTAAAACTTTTGTATATTATTGTATGATATATATTTCTTGCTAATTGAGATTTTGAATTACGGCATTCCCGGTGATTTGAGCTCAAACCATCAGTGACATTTAGAAGACGTACGAAACAGTCGTTGGGATGTAATTTTAAACAGTTTTAACAGTGAGTAATAATAATATACAAAATCATTATTAATATATACATGCATTCGTTTATGGTTAGGAGTAATTTTAACGCTAGGTCTTTATATGAGCATCGCTTGTTAAAGCTAGGAATTAACTTGATAATGAATTCAAAATTCAGAGACGAATGAAAAAAAAAAATATATATATATATATATATATATATATATATATATATATATATATATATATATATATATATATATATATATATATATATATATATATATATATATATATATATATATATGTATATATATATATATATATATATATATATATATATATATATATATATATATATATATATATATATATATATATATATATATATATATATATATATATATATATATATATATATATATATATATATATATATATATATATATATATATATATATATATATATATATATATATATATATATATATATATATATATATATATATATATATATATATATATATATATATATATATATATATATATATATATATATATATATATATATATATATATATATATATATATATATATATATATATATATATATATATATATATATATATATATATATATATATATATATATATATATATATATATATATATATATATATATATATATATATATATATATATATATATATATATATATATATATATATATATATATATATATATATATATATATATATATATATATATATATATATATATATATATATATATATATATATATATATATATATATATATATATATATATATATATATATATATATATATATATATATATATATATATATATATATATATATATATATATATATATATATATATATATATATATATATATATATATATATATATATATATATATATATATATATATATATATATATATATATATATATATATATATATATATATATATATATATATATATATATATATATATATATATATATATATATATATATATATATATATATATATATATATATATATATATATATATATATATATATATATATATATATATATATATATATATATATATATATATATATATATATATATATATATATATATATATATATATATATATATATATATATATTAATGGTAAAGATTCAGCTTAAATAAGATTAACATCAAGGAGCTGAATAAAAAAAACATGACGACACTAAACTTGAACTCCTACGACAAGAGTACTGATTTTTAGTTTCAATAACCTAATGTGACTTATAACAATTTTCTTTTAGTCTTGGAAAGAGTAGTTTTTTTATCTGTTGTGTTGTATTGGTAGTTTAGTATGGTCAAGAACCTCCCCAAATCCGACGAGCGTAGCCTTCTTCAAGCTTTCCAAGCAACGACCACTACTAGATGTTAAACATGAAAGTATCTTTTTTGTATCGAGATAGGCAAAATTTAGTTGTCCTAGCTTTTTTTCGTTGATAAAGTTTTAAACTTTTTCACTACTTTTCACTGCAGTAGTAGTCCTTTTCTGATTTTCGTTTTCAGTTAAGTAGCAGCTACAATTCTGTATAATTTAAATCACTTTGAACTTATTTATTAGTCATAAGCGTTTGCAACATGATTGTTCGTATTTTGCAATAATGAGTTTTCATAAGTCCATAGTGATATTGTTCAAGTAAGTCAGTCATTATTTGTCAAAAACAGTTAAATGCTTTGCTGCTTAAAGCAATATACATATATATTTTTTTAGAATTATTTAGTTTCAATAGACTTGTTTTCTGCATTAGTAAGTCATAATTTATTCTGTTTAAATAGAATTTTTTATTTGCGACTATGTATGGCATCAAGATTTTAATAATAAAGGAGGCAGTACATAGGTATATTTAATGTTTTGATATTTTTGTCTCTCGCTGAAGTCGAGATTCCCAAAATAAATGTAAATATAAACCCAGTTCTACACGTAGCATAAAAACAAAAAAAAATAATAGTATTATAATAATAATATAATAAATAGAAAAAAAAGAAATAATAATAATAAAAAAATAAGAATAAAAATTTAAGTAATGGCGTCAAGAAAAGCATCAGATGAAAGTCAAGATCCTTCTAACAGAGATAAACAAATTGATTATAACTTTGATGAGGATACAGAAAACCCATTTAAGTCTAAGTCCAAAATAAACAAAAGCCCTACAACAAAATCTTTCCTGGCAGCTTTGACAAGAAAATAGTGTAGTACATCGTAATGTGCTAGGTGCAGGCAGTGATGTTATAAGAAATTTTCAAAAATCCCTACGTATCCTAAAAAAATTCCCTCTTTTTCCGTACAACCACATTTTTGTCAAAAAACTGCGAAAACTTTATGAAGTCGCTTTCATTTTTATGTGCTAAGCCCATTACAATTTTCACCAATTGTGTAAACTTGTGAGATTCTAGTTTGCCATTAAAATTTGTGAACCTTCATAAATTTTTAGCCAACGTTGATATAATTTTTAAAGTTTTAACGTAACGTAAACTCATTATTTATGACTATCTGCAGCATTGCCAATTTAGCGCTTTTTAGCTATGCCAAACGCGTTTTTTTTTTCTACATATCTACTTTTTGTCCCTGTATGAAATTTAAAAACAAATATGTAGATAGTTATTTATTTCGTTTCAACAAATATTGAATTTTTTGCACTATATGCATCGATTTTTACCCACATTTAATTTAGCGCGTTTGGGAATAGCGCGTTTTGGTTATAAATATTTGTAAACGCTGTGATTTAGCGCGTTTTGATAAAGGGAATAGAACGTTTTGGCTATAAAAAGTTAACAGCCTATCATACTATCAGATTGTTAAAACATAAATAAATAATCCTCGTATTCCGTCTACATTCACGATTTCTAAAAATAAGACTTGAGTTTTGCAACAAACGAAGTCAGATAAAAGGTGATGAAATACATAAAATATGTACACATGAACATTGATGAAAGGGTGTGCGGTCTACGATAATAATAATAATAAATAATAATAAATAATAATAATAATAATAATAATAATAAATAATAATAATAATAAATGATAATAAAAATTACTTTAGAGAAATTATAAGATTTCTTTTAAAAAGCCTAAAAATTGAGAAATGCAGAGAACGATTTCAGAAACGAAAAAAATTTTAGCAAAATCATAGAGTCTACTATAATTAGTTATCTAAATGATAACAGACCATATGCGAAAATACGTCTTGGCAGTACGGAAGTTTTTGCTTTATTGGATTCAAGTGCTTCAATAAGCGTTTCAGGCAAAAATTGCTTAGCTTTACTTCGTGATCTTCAGATAGATTACACAAAAGTTTCTAGCTCAATAAAAACGGCAGATGGAGGACAACAACAGGTAGTAATAACTCATCATTACATAGATATTCCAGTAAAGTATGGTGAACTATCAAAAAAGGTGCTGTTTTATCTATCACCAAACTTGAAGCAGGAAGTTTATTTCGGCATAAATTTCTGGAAAGATTTTAATATAACGCCACAATTGTTTGTATCTGAAATTACTTTAGATCCCGAAACATCTTCTAAGGGAAATTTTCACAACTTAAATCCACCCGAATTCATCAGATTAACGCAAGTAATAGCGGAATTTCCATCATTTAGTAAATCAGGTCTTGGTAGAACAATATTAGAATCACATAAGATCGACACAGGAGATTCTGAGCCCTTTAAAATTAGGCACTACCCACTTTCACCCCCACGTCAGCAGGGGGCTTATAATGAACTTGATCTTATGCTAGGGCTAGGTGTAATTGAAGTAAGTAACAGTCCCTATTGCAGCCCGGTGATATTGGTAAGGAAACCAGGGAAAATTATACTTTGTCTTGACTCACGTAAGTTAAACCAAGTGACAAAAACAGACGCATATCCATTGCCCCATATTAACGGACTTCTTAGTAGACTTCAAGATAATAATTTCATCACAGGTATTGACCTAAAAGATGCCTTTTGGCAAGTACCTTTAGATGAGTCTTCGAAAGAAAAAACAGCATTTGCAGTACCTGGTCGGCCACTGTATCAATGTACAGTTATGCCTTTCGGGCTGTGTAACGCCGCACAGAGGATGAGCCGTTTCATGGATAAGGTAACTCCTAGCCAAATCCGTGAAAATGTTTTCATCTATTTGGGCGATTTACTGAGATGTACTCCAGACTTTGAGAGTCATATAAGAATTCTGCGAGATGTTGCTAATTGTTTGAGGGTGGTAAACCTAACCATAAATGTAGAACAGAGCAAGTTTTGTCAGAAGGAAATTAAGTTTCTGGGCTATATAGTAGGCCAAGGTTGGTTAAAGACAGACAAATCGAAGATAGAAGCAATAGAAAACTTCCCCATGCTTAGAAGCCCTAGGCAAATTAGAAGATATATGGAGATGACTGGCTATTATAGGCAATTTATTCCAAATTTTTCTGACTTAGCTTCACCTCTTACTGATTGCCTTAAAAAGTCAAAAGTTTTTAAACTAACACCTGAAGCTGAAAACTCCTTTCAAAAATTAAAGCAAGCTTTAGTTACTGCTCCCGTATTAGTGCAACCAAACTTTAGTAAGCCTTTTACTATACAATGCGATGCTTCACGCGTTGCAGTTGGTGGAGTTCTAACACAGCCAGATAAAGAAGGGAAAGAACATCCTATATCGTTATTGTCACAGAAGCTAAACAAAAATCAAAAAAACTACACTGTAACTGAATTAGAGTGTCTAGCAGCAATAATTTGTCTGAAAAGATTTCGTCCGTTTGTCGAAGGGTTGTCATTTAAGATTGTTACAGACCGCTCGAGTTTAAAGTAGCTAATGTCTCAAAAAGACGTAGTTAGTAGATTAGGGCGTTGGAGCTTAAAACTGCAGTCATTCGATTTCCAGATCGAATATAGAAAAGGTTCTGCTAGTATAGTTCCGGACGCTTTATCGAGGCTAGACGTTGATGAAATATCGAATGTAGCACCCTTAACCACCGAAATAGATCTAAGCTCAGTTTTTTTCAAGGCAGATGATTATAATGAGCTAAAGTCAGTGATAAATAGTAAACCAGAAAAATACCCAGACGCGATTGTATCAGAAGACTTTATATACGAAAGGGTAAAGTTCAGAAAAGGTGAACCTGACGAAGAAGACTCCTTATGGCGGTTATGGTTACCCAAAGGCCTACATGAACAAGTAGTAGTTAGCAATCATGCCATCTTGTCAGGTCATGCAGGGTTTTCCAAAACTCTTAACCTTATAAGGCAAAAATACTTTTGGCCTAATATGGCTAGAGACGTAAAGAACTTTATAGCCAATTGCGAAATTTGTAAAGTAGTTAAACCTTCAAATCAAATATTAAGACCTCCTATGGGATAGGCAACTGTAACTGAACGTCCATTCCAGAGAATTTATATGGATTTGCTGGGTCCTTGCCCAACAACAAAACTAGTTAACTCTGGTATTTGTGGCAGTTGATCACTTCTCTAAATATGTATTTTTAAAACCATTAAAAAAGGCTAATAGTGTATCAATAATTAAGTTTTTACAGGAAGGAGTTTTTGATCAATTTGGAGTTCCTCAGTACGTACACTCAGACAATGGGAAACAATTTGTTTTTTCACAGATGTCAGAGATTTTAAAAGATAATGGCATAATTCATATCAAAACCGCTTTATATTCCCCACAAGCTAACGTATCTGAAAGAGCTAACAGAGAGTTTTTAATAAAATTGCGCGTTATGTTAAAAGATAAGCAAGACAAGTGGGATATAATGTTTCTAAAATAGCTGGCGTACGAAGAACTCTCTACCATGATGCTATTAAGTGCTCACCATATCTCTGTCTATTCGGCTATAACATGATTCAACATGGAACAGTTTATCCCTTAAAAAAACTCGGTTGTTTGATGGAAGGACAAATTAATGTCATTCCACATGCCAAGATGTCTAATATACATGCTAAAGTAAAAGAGAATTTAGCAGCTGCTCATATAGAATCCACAAAAATATATAATATTAGATGCAGAAACGTTAATTTCAGAGTTGGTTAGGAAGTCTTTAGGAGAAACTTTTAACAATCAGACTTTAAAAGAGGAATTAATTCAAAATTACTCCCCCCTTATGTTAAATGCAGGGTAAAAAAAAAGGTGCATCGTCATGCTATGAGCTGGAAAACTTTAACGGTAAATATATTGGCACACATCATGCAAAAGATATTAAGTCTTTTTAAGCCTAAGTTGTTGATAATTTGCCCGGCTAAATATATACTCAGGGCGTGGTCGTGCCACACGCTAGAATGTAATCTGTTTTCCTTTTTTTCGATCGTCATAAACTCCTCCTTCAGGAAGGTATGTTGCAGATTAATCATGCTTTTGACAGAGTAAAACATAAAAAAAATCAAATATATCTGTCAGCTATAATAATGTCATGCTATAACTCCTGTACACAGTTCCCTATTTATTTTAGCACTCAAAAGGTTATAAAAGAGAAATACTAAATCAAAAAGTGCTTTCACATATGTTAAATCTAGTTTCTTTTTCAAAATTTCTCTAAATAATACAACAACAAAAGTTTTTGAGTGAAAGTTGAAATCAGATTTAACAGCATGTGGACATAATTGCATTTAAGTACACTAGGGAACATTTTATGTTATGGTGTTGTAATTAGCTGCATTACGGTAGGCAACATTGAAATAGCACATGAAAATTTCGATAACTTGGATAAAAGTTATGGAGATTATCACCCTCTCTGAGATGACGTGGCAAAAGACGAATTTTAGTGTTTCCTTTTTCTGATTTGTCGTTGATCGCTTAACATCGCCTGAGTAAAAAAATAAAATAAAAGAAGAATTACTAATATTAAACGAATTAAATAGTTCAATTTCTTTATGAAATTGCTGGCTAGATATAAAAAAATAAAATAAATAAAATTTAACAAGTACGAGAACTAAATTGTGCTTAATAGAGTTGCGTGTATGTTCGACTGCAGGGTCCACTTTAATAGTGAAACAAGTTTCTAATCTATCGTCGTGAAAGTACCATGTGTTCACATAACCTCACCTTCTAAGTCTTCAACGTCAATTTGCATTATCCGTGATGTATTTATTGACCAAATCAACAAAAGTTTAACTACTAATTGCTGCAACAGATTTCGGATGTTATAATTTAAAACAAAATTAATGACAAATATATAAGCTATCGAGTGGCTTTGCATTGATGTGGAAATGGTCCTCTTTTAATAGGTGCCACTGTGAGGTGTTCAATAAAAAATCAAAAAAAAAGCAAATTACAAAATACTAGAGATGTGCAAATGTCGTGAATTTTTCGTGTCAGGCGTGATTCACGCGTGATCGTGACTAAACTAAAAAATAATCACACAATCGTGGGTGAGCGTGATTAACAAATTAAATTCCGTGCGTGATCGTGCGTGATTTTAAAAATGTAAATTTCACGCACTCACGAAACTACATTTCGTAGCTTGCTGAAACAAATTTCCTCTTTACTCGTACAATATTTTGATTTAATTTGCGAATTTCATACGACATTTCTGATAAGTTTCTAATTTTAGATGAACCGAGTTTTCTGCGACATGTCGCAAATTCCTTAAAAGATTCGTCAGAATTCGTAGAGAGTTTCGGCAAAGTTTGTAGACTTTTCTCAGACAAAGATGTTCGTTTTCATGTTAACCACACATATGGACCGTCTTCGAATACGAATTCGGCATCTTGTGCAGAATTTCTGCCCGACTTCGGACCGAAAGTACGTGTGTCGACAGCAAAAGAAACCCATTGAACCTTTTATGCCGACATGTCTGACATCAGGAAAAATATGTTTATAAGCTGAAGACAACCCAGCACACAAAAAGTCAAAACGTTTGAAATGCGATATAACGCTTATTTACTGAAACGGCGGACACAAATATTTTGTCTTCTATGATATTTCGCACAACGGCGTCACTTACTAAAGATTCTGTCTAATACGAATTTTTACGAAATATTTTGCAAATCTGGTACATAAACTAATATTAGAAGTTACATAACTTTCATATTTAACAAATGACAGCTTACAAATATACACCAAATGAAAGCTTGGAAGGTTCCCTATAAAATAAAATATTGAGTGCCGCTATATTGTCCAGTTTTTAAGATAGCGGTGTTATTACGTAAAAAGGCGAAAAATGCTTAAAATTCCATTTCACTCATAATGGGTTATTGGCTTTGAAAATATTGAAAGTATTTCATACAATAAACGCATACATTTTAAAATGAAATCTACTCCAGCATGATTTAATATAGTATTTAATATATAAATAAAGGTACATAAGCTTTTTTAATGAAACACTGACGATTATGTGTTAAAAATAAAGAACAAAAACACTGTTTATACTCTCTCCATACAAACTGATGTATCGGAATTGTATGGTGTTTTGCATGAAATATTAAAAAAATAATAGGAATTATAACTTTTTTTAAGAAATTGTTGTAGTTCGCAGTTATGTGTATTGAGCGTTACTCGTTTTTAGCATGCTTCAATGTTCAGTTTAATTAATAAAATAACAGCGTATGCTTGCACTTCTAAATATTTGAACGTTTTGCGAACTTTATTAAATAGCTTAAATTGCAAAAAGTTTCATCAATCAATAATAATGTATTGTAGTTTTTTAATTTAATTGAAATGTTTTAGTGTGTAAATAAGGAGTTTATGTTAAAACGTTTCGAAGAGTATACATCTGAATTGTTTTAAATTCAAAATATAGTGGGTTCTAAAAAATATTAAATTCATAAGAAAATATATTGAGCATTACGTTAACAAAATTCTTATATATAATTATCTATAAATTTTAGGGTGGTAAAAAAAGTTAACAGCAGCGGAAGGGCAGAAACGACATGGAGAGCATTGTCCGTTCAGAAATTTCTGATTTGCCTTCAAAATGTTATTCCCAGAACAAATGTAACGCTCAATCCACAAAAATTAGAACAAAAATCGAAATTTTTATTTTATATTAGGATCCATTGAATGAGCGAATGAGGCGAAAACTATAACAGCTTCTCATATTTCTTTAAATAAATTGGTAAAGCTAAAAAAAGAAAATGAAAAACCCAAAATGTACACTCACAATGAGAATCCCCATGGAAATTATTTCAAAAGCTCGTTTTCATATGAACACTAAAAAATTATTAGAACTTTAATGTTCGATTTGTGTTTTTGTGGGATATAAAAAAAATAAATATCGTCTTAAAATTTGCTGTGCGTGAGCGTGCGTGTAAAAGATATATTTTTTCGTTATCGTGCGTGATCGTGAGCGAAAACTAATTCACGCGCACATCTCTACAAAATACACAAAATTAACTGAGTGATTATGGTAATGTTAATAACACTAACAATGTTAATCTTAAATGCATATGCATTACAGTTTTTTTTGCAAATGTTAAATATTTATTACATGTACATACATACTCGTATGTTGTAAATATATATATATATATATATATATATATATATATATATATATATATATATATATATATATATATATATATATATATATATATATATATATATATATATATATATATATATATATATATATATATATATATATATATATATATATATATATATATATATATATATATATATATATATATATATATATATATATATATATATATATATATATATATATATATATATATATATATATATATATATATATATATATATATATATATATATATATATATATATATATATATATATATATATATATATATATATATATATATATATATATATATATATCTATATATATATATATATATATATATATATATATATATATATATATATATATATATATATATATATATATATATATATATATATATATATATATATATATATATATATATATATATATATATATATATATATATATATATATATATATATATATATATATATATATATATATATATATATATATATATATATATATATATATATATATATATATATATATATATATATATATATATATATATATATATATATATATATATATATATATATATATATATATATATATATATATATATATATATATATATATATATATATATATATATATTATATATATATATATATATATATATATATATATATATGCATGTAAATCTAAGTAAAGCCTTAAATAATAATTTCATTTAAGAGAATATTTTTTTTCTCAAATATTATATACATGAGAATCTTGAGATAAACATTATTCTTTATGTAACTTTTTAAAGCTGTTTTACACTATCTCACAAGCCGTTCGACTTCTGTAGAAAATGCAGCTCTGACCTAATGAGTTTATGGAAAGTTTTAAAAAAGCAATAACAACTCATTATATCAGGGTAGCATTTTGTGCAGAAGTCGAATAGCTTGTATAATAGTCTAAAAACAGCTTTAGTAATTATAATTTATGTCGTATTATTTTAACCCATGGATCTCTCTCTTGATCGTTGTAATGAAAAGCATTTTTATTGTATTATTGGTTGGGATATATATGTTAGCATTTAAGATTCTTAATTATAAAGCATGTTATATTATTTAATGTTTAGAATCAATCGCCAGATACTAAAACTTTTGTATATTATTGTATGATATATATTTCTTGCTAATTGAGATTTTGAATTACAGCATTCCCGGTGATTTGAGCTCAAACCATCAGTGACATTTAGAAGACGTACGAAAGAAACAGTCGTTGGGATGTAATTTTAAACAGTTTTAACAGTGAGTAATAATAATATACAAAATCATTATTAATATATACATGCATTCGTTTATGGTTAGTAGTAATTTTAACGCTGTCTTTATATGAGCATCGCTTGTTAAAGCTAGTAATTAACTTGATAATGAATTCAAAATTAAATAAAACTATTGTTATAACGATGAAATTTGAATAGAGTTAATTTTTGGGAATGTCGATAATCGGGCAGAGACGAATGAAAGAAAAATATATATATATTAATGGTAAAGATTTAGCTTTAATAAGATTAACATCAAGGAGCTGAATAAAAAAAACATGACGACACCAAACTTGAACTCCTACGACAAGAGTACTGATTTGTAGTTTCAATAGCCTAATGTGATTTATAACAATTTTCTTTTAGTCTTGGAAAGAGTAGTTTTTTTTATCTATACTGTTGTATTTATAATTTAGTATGGTCAAGAACCTCCCCAAATCCGACGAGCGTAGCCTTCTTCAAGCTTTCCAAACAACGACCACTACTAGATGTTAAACATGAAAGTATTTTTTTTGCACCATGCCTTACCAGCAACAGAAAACGCAACAGTGTGTATGTATGTATGTATGTATTTATGTATGTATGTATGTATGTATGTATGTATGTATGTATGTATGTATGTATGTATGTATGTATGTATGTATGTATGTATGTCTGTATGTATGTATGTATGTATGTATGTATGTATGTATGTATGTATGTATGTATGTATGTATGTATGTATGTATGTATGTATGTATGTATGTATGTATGTATGTATGTATGTATGTATGTATGTATGTATGTATGTATGTATGTATGTATGTATGTATGTATGTATGTATGTATGTATGTATGTATGTATGTTATGTATGTATGTATGTATGTATGTATGTATGTATGTATGTATGTATGTATGTATGTATGTATGTATGTATGTATGTATGTATGTATGTATGTATGTATGTATGTATGTATGTATGTATGTATGTATGTATGTATGTATGTATGTATGTATGTATGTATGTATGTATGTATGTATGTATGTATGTATGTATGTATGTATGTATGTATGTATGTATGTATGTATGTATGTATGTATGTATGTATGTATGTATGTATGTATGTATGTATGTATGTATGTATGTATGTATGTATGTATGTATGTATGTATGTATGTATGTATGTATGTATGTATGTATGTATGTATGTATGTATGTATGTATGTATGTATGTATGTATGTATGTATGTATGTATGTATGTATGTATGTATGTATGTATGTATGTATGTATGTATGTATGTATGTATGTATGTATGTATGTATGTATGTATGTATGTATGTATGTATGTATGTATGTATGTATGTATGTATGTATGTATGTATGTATGTATGTATGTATGTATGTATGTATGTATGTATGTATGTATGTATGTATGTATGTATGTATGTATGTATGTATGTATGTATGTATGTATGTATGTATGTATGTATGTATGTATGTATGTATGTATGTATGTATGTATGTATGTATGTATGTATGTATGTATGTATGTATGTATGTATGTATGTATGTATGTATGTATGTATGTATGTATGTATGTATGTATGTTATGTATGTATGTATGTATGTATGTATGTATGTATGTATGTATGTATGTATGTATGTATGTATGTATGTATGTATGTATGTATGTATGTATGTATGTATGTATGTATGTATGTATGTATGTATGTATGTATGTATGTATGTATGTATGTATGTATGTATGTATGTATGTATGTATGTATGTATGTATGTATGTATGTATGTATGTATGTATGTATGTATGTATGTATGTATGTATGTATGTATGTATGTATGTATGTATGTATGTATGTATGTATGTATGTATGTATGTATGTATGTATGTATGTATGTATGTATGTATGTATGTATGTATGTATGTATGTATGTATGTATGTATGTATGTATGTATAGTATGTAAGTATGTATGTATGTATGTATGTATGTATGTATGTATGTATGTATGTATGTATGTATGTATGTATGTATGTATGTATGTATGTATGTATGTATGTATGTATGTATGTATGTATGTATGTATGTATGTATGTATGTATGTATGTATGTATGTATGTATGTATGTATGTATGTATGTATGTATGTATGTATGTATGTATGTATGTATGTATGTATGTATGTATGTATGTATGTATGTATGTATGTATGTATGTATGTATGTATGTATGTATGTATGTATGTATGTATGTATGTATGTATGTATGTATGTATGTATGTATGTATGTATGTATGTATGTATGTATGTATGTATGTATGTATGTATGTATGTATGTATGTATGTATGTATGTATGTATGTATGTATGTATGTATGTATGTATGTATGTATGTATGTATGTATGTATGTATGTATGTATGTATGTATGTATGTATGTATGTATGTATGTATGTATGTATGTATGTATGTATGTATGTATGTATGTATGTATGTATGTATGTATGTATGTATGTATGTATGTATGTATGTATGTATGTATGTATGTATGTATGTATGTATGTATGTATGTATGTATGTATGTATGTATGTATGTATGTATGTATGTATGTATGTATGTATGTATGTATGTATGTATGTATGTATGTATGTATGTATGTATGTATGTATGTATGTATGTATGTATGTATGTATGTATGTATGTATGTATGTATGTATGTATGTATGTATGTATGTATGTATGTATGTATGTATGTATGTATGTATGTATGTATGTATGTATGTATGTATGTATGTATGTATGTATGTATGTATGTATGTATGTATGTATGTATGTATGTATGTATGTATGTATGTATGTATGTATGTATGTATGTATGTATGTATGTATGTATGTATGTATGTATGTATGTATGTATGTATGTATGTATGTATGTATGTATGTATGTATGTATGTATGTATGTATGTATGTATGTATGTATGTATGTATGTATGTATGTATGTATGTATGTATGTATGTATGTATGTATGTATGTATGTATGTATGTATGTATGTATGTATGTATGTATGTATGTATGTATGTATGTATGTATGTATGTATGTATGTATGTATGTATGTATGTATGTATGTATGTATGTATGTATGTATGTATGTATGTATGTATGTATGTATGTATGTATGTATGTATGTATGTATGTATGTATGTATGTATGTATGTATGTATGTATGTATGTATGTATGTATGTATGTATGTATGTATGTATGTATGTATGTATGTATGTATGTATGTATGTATGTATGTATGTATGTATGTATGTATGTATGTATGTATGTATGTATGTATGTATGTATGTATGTATGTATGTATGTATGTATGTATGTATGTATGTATGTATGTATGTATGTATGTATGTATGTATGTATGTATGTATGTATGTATGTATGTATGTATGTATGTATGTATGTATGTATGTATGTATGTATGTATGTATGTATGTATGTATGTATGTATGTATGTATGTATGTATGTATGTATGTATGTATGTATGTATGTATGTATGTATGTATGTATGTATGTATGTATGTATGTATGTATGTATGTATGTATGTATGTATGTATGTATGTATGTATGTATGTATGTATGTATGTATGTATGTATGTATGTATGTATGTATGTATGTATGTATGTATGTATGTATGTATGTATGTATGTATGTATGTATGTATGTATGTATGTATGTATGTATGTATGTATGTATGTATGTATGTATGTATGTATGTATGTATGTATGTATGTATGTATGTATGTATGTATGTATGTATGTATGTATGTATGTATGTATGTATGTATGTATGTATGTATGTATGTATGTATGTATGTATGTATGTATGTATGTATGTATGTATGTATGTATGTATGTATGTATGTATGTATGTATGTATGTATGTATGTATGTATGTATGTATGTATGTATGTATGTATGTATGTATGTATGTATGTATGTATGTATGTATGTATGTATGTATGTATGTATGTATGTATGTATGTATGTATGTATGTATGTATGTATGTATGTATGTATGTATGTATGTATGTATGTATGTATGTATGTATGTATGTATGTATGTATGTATGTATGTATGTATGTATGTATGTATGTATGTATGTATGTATGTATGTATGTATGTATGTATGTATGTATGTATGTATGTATGTATGTATGTATGTATGTATGTATGTATGTATGTATGTATGTATGTATGTATGTATGTATGTATGTATGTATGTATGTATGTATGTATGTATGTATGTATGTATGTATGTATGTATGTATGTATGTATGTATGTATGTATGTATGTATGTATGTATGTATGTATGTATGTATGTATGTATGTATGTATGTATGTATGTATGTATGTATGTATGTATGTATGTATGTATGTATGTATGTATGTATGTATGTATGTATGTATGTATGTATGTATGTATGTATGTATGTATGTATGTATGTATGTATGTATGTATGTATGTATGTATGTATGTATGTATGTATGTATGTATGTATGTATGTATGTATGTATGTATGTATGTATGTATGTATGTATGTATGTATGTATGTATGTATGTATGTATGTATGTATGTATGTATGTATGTATGTATGTATGTATGTATGTATGTATGTATGTATGTATGTATGTATGTATGTATGTATGTATGTATGTATGTATGTATGTATGTATGTATGTATGTATGTATGTATGTATGTATGTATGTATGTATGTATGTATGTATGTATGTATGTATGTATGTATGTATGTATGTATGTATGTATGTATGTATGTATGTATGTATGTATGTATGTATGTATGTATGTATGTATGTATGTATGTATGTATGTATGTATGTATGTATGTATGTATGTATGTATGTATGTATGTATGTATGTATGTATGTATGTATGTATGTATGTATGTATGTATGTATGTATGTATGTATGTATGTATGTATGTATGTATGTATGTATGTATGTATGTATGTATGTATGTATGTATGTATGTATGTATGTATGTATGTATGTATGTATGTATGTATGTATGTATGTATGTATGTATGTATGTATGTATGTATGTATGTATGTATGTATGTATGTATGTATGTATGTATGTGTATGTATGTATGTATGTATGTATGTATGTATGTATGTATGTATGTATGTATGTATGTATGTATGTATGTATGTATGTATGTATGTATGTATGTATGTATGTATGTATGTATGTATGTATGTATGTATGTATGTATGTATGTATGTATGTATGTATGTATGTATGTATGTATGTATGTATGTATGTATGTATGTATGTATGTATGTATGTATGTATGTATGTATGTATGTATGTATGTATGTATGTATGTATGTATGTATGTATGTATGTATGTATGTATGTATGTATGTATGTATGTATGTATGTATGTATGTATGTATGTATGTATGTATG
>CATQFL010000221.1:0-17749 GCA_956483635.1 Panzeria rudis
GTCCGTCCACAGCAAAAAATCGTAAGCAATCACTTACCTTGATAATTGGTGGAACTCGAAATGATTTTTGTGTAGACGGCAGGGCGGTAGTGAGCACATCCAAAATGTACAAAAAGGCAGCTTTGTTAACTCTGTAATGCTGGATAAATCTAATAAACAATTAAAGTTAAGAAAATATTTTTTCATGTTTATAAAAATTACTTACAATGTGCTGTGTAATTCCAAGGGGTTAGATGCGTCACGCAGCGCTCTACGAACAACTCGTGTGTCCTTATTTGCCTCCTCTTGCAGCAAAAGTATTGCACCGATTCTAAACATTTTAATTTTTTTTATATTTTTAATATTAATTGTAGTTATTCAATTTTTAGCTCAACTCAACTTTCTATTTATTTACACAAGTTCATTCAAAGTACACTTTGCATAGGTGGTCAAGTTATGGTAAAATTGTTCACGTCAAATTCCCGACACAACTTTTCTGTTCGGTTGGAATTAAAATTTCACTTCTTAATCACAGGAGTGACTGTGTATGCATGTATCATGTATGTATGTACATACATATGTATGATAATTTTTGTCACTCATAAAGTGTTACGAAAGCTGAAAATTTTAAAGTTGTTTAATAAATTACACTAATCAAGTTGTAAAATTTAACAAGTTGGGCTCCCTATTGGTAAAGTTAATTCAAGTACCCTGAACTCAATGCCGTTTTTCAAAGCCGTTTTTCAAAGTTAATGTTCGTATATAGCTTGTTAAAGAAAAAAAGTTGCAAATTCATGCTCAGTTTTATTAATATAAAATGCTTCTACCTTCTTTAAAAGATCATACGAACAAATACAAAAACTTCTCGAAAACACAAAGATTTATCCAAAAAGCAAAGACTGATCAAAAACAAAAATATAAAACAACTTTGAAACCACTTGCTAATAATATATTCTTAAAAATATTAAGTTATTTCCAAAGTGAACCACATGAACTCCCCTAGTTGACTTCTATAAGCCTACTGTTTCTAACAAACTGTATTAAGTAGAAACATACAGTCTATTTCTTTTTTCGTAGTGGAGGAGTTAGAGCCGTTAACAAGAAAAATATTAACATGAAGCTAATACTAAACTCAAAATTAATTAAGTCTGATTTCAATAACTACCATTAAGAATATTACATTTATAACTCATATTTTATAGTAACTAGATGAAAATAGAATTGCTTCAATTTTCAACTGAGATCGGACGAAAAATTAAAAATTGTATATTAAACGCGATATTTCAATTTTACATATTGAAATCAGACGAAAACTCAGAGGCTTTTGTATAAACTCATTAACGCAAAAACTACATCGGCACAGAAAACTGAACAGACTGAGCCCACCTATCTACATGTATTTCGATGAGCTGAATCCGAATTATATTCGATATGAAAAATAAAATAGATCCATATCGAATATAATTTGTTTGTTGTGCTTTGTATAAGTTTTTAAACTTTCACGCTTTTGTAATTCTCAAATGATTTTTGAAAGTTTGTGAATAAAGTAAAAGGTTTGAAACTTTTCAAAATTATGGTTGAAATATACTGATGATTTGGTAAAGCACCAATAAAATGTTAACGATAATGTTAAACTTTCAGATAAAACTTAAGCTTAGGCAAACTGAGAGTTAGTAAACTTTTAAATAAAATTGATATGACTGAACTTTGTGTTAATAGGGATTAGTCCTTTACCTGGGGTCCAAATCTCTCAATATATGTATGTATGTTAAAAATATTTTAGAAGAGGTAGTTTTAATTATAAATCAAAGGAAAGAAACTTTTAAGGAATTTCCCCAAAAAACCCCAATGTATTTTTTAAATAGCCCCAGTGAAAACCCTAAATCCCAAATGAAAATTTTCATTCTTTTTGTGATGATAATTCCCCTAATTTGGGTTCAGAACACCTAAACTGGCCGCCCTGTGTGGTCCCACCCTTAGACTTGGGGTTTTTTTGGGCAACAGATATGTATGCATGTGACAGGGTATGTGAACTAAATTGTTAAGAGTCGGGATTCCATATTTTCTATGTTACTTACTCCATTCGTTGGGGAAGGGTATACATACGTATAAGATTCGGCACAGCCGTATATAGCACTTTTACTTGTTCAATATAACGT
The DNA here is from genome assembly GCA_956483635.1 of Panzeria rudis. Classification (NCBI taxonomy): domain Eukaryota; kingdom Metazoa; phylum Arthropoda; class Insecta; order Diptera; family Tachinidae; genus Panzeria; species Panzeria rudis. The sequence continues at coordinate 2,139 of CATQFL010000221.1, forward strand.
TTGACATTTGTCATGATAAAAATTTATCAGGTTAGACTTAGGGTAAGCCACATCTGAAAAATTTGTTACAATAAATTTGCTACACGTTCAAAGAAGACACTCACACTTTTTACCCGAAAATTACAGTTTATTTCCTATATGTGCAAATATACTAACAAGATTGATTTTCGCTAATAATATAATATTTTGCAAATGTTATGATGCAATTCCTTCTCTTTGCAAGTTAAATAATTAAACTTTTTAGGGTTTATGTATTTAAGTATCTTTTTGTGGTAAAACTAAGCCTTTTTAACATCATGTAGAATCTTGAACATTAGGGTTTTCAACATTATCTGACCCATGACGAGGTAGAAATAATATAAAAACGGCACATAACATCATAGCAAAACATGAAACATAAAATGTCATCTCGCAATAAGTGGCCAAAATTGCACCCACTAAGTTTGTTCCAACAACGCTGCCAAAGCGACCCATCATCAGAGAAACGCAAATAGCCATGGCTCTGTAAGAACAAATAAAAGTAAGAGGAAAACTTAATACATAATAAAAATTAAAACTTTACGTACCTCAATTGTGTGGGATATAATTCAACAGTAGCTCCTCCCAAAACATTAATACATACACCAACTACAAAAAATATTACATAAAATATTGCTGCTATTGAAGTATATGGAAGCCAAACAGCCATTAAACCACAGGAACTGAAAAATATGATGCAAGCAACTGGAAAAGTTAAAGATGTTTAAATTAAATAAAGTAATTACACATGTGCGACTTATGTACATTAAACCGACTCGACTTGTATGAAGATGAAAAATGTGTTTTTGTTACCCCTCTCAAATTAAAGACCAGTCTTTTTAATGAGGATTCCTAAAACATTTGAGGGGTCTAGCGATGACCGCCCGTGAGCTGTACCGTGTCTAAAAAAGATATATTTTTGTAGGTTTTTGCATATTTTCGTATTTTTCCCCAGACAACATATAAAAAAATTACATGGTTTGAAAAATCTTTTCAAGCTGCAATGGTGCAGTAAACTTTCCCATTCATACCATCAGCAACGCAGTATTCCATAAAAAACACCATTTTTTAAGCGTTTTTATTGCAGGTGCTACTGTATTAAAATAAATTTTACTTTTTTTTAGGAATTATTTGATTTGAGGCATTGGTTATTTGTTTCTGTGCTTAAAAACTTGCTAACTTTTGCAATAACTAGGAACACAAATAAATAAAAAATGCCTCAAATTATATAGTAAATACTAAAAAAAGTAAAATTTATTTTTACATAAGTAGCACCTGCAATAAAAACGCGTAACAAATCGTGGTTTTTATGGAATAAGGCATTGCTGATGGCATGAATGATAAAGTTTAATGCACCATTGGAAGCAGCTTGAAAATATCTTTCAAACGATGTAATTTTTTTCATACATATGTTCTTTTGGGAGAAAATACCAAAACATGAAAAAAACTTCAAAAATAGAGCTCTCTTATACACGGTCCAGCTCACTGGTGGTCATCGCTAGACCCCGCAAATGTTTTGGGAAACCTCATTAAAAAGACGGATCTTTAACATGAGAGGGATAACAAAATTTTTTTTTCGGTGAGTCGGTTTAATGTACACATGTACATTAGGGGCTATTCACATATTACGTAACGCTATTTTAATAGTTTTTGTACCCCCTTGAATGTGAATAGCCTTAAAGCGACCGACATAAAAAATGTTTGTTACCCATCTCAGATTCAAGATCGGTCTTTTCAAACATATAAAACATTTTAGGGGTCTAGCCAGCGATGCCATTTATGAAGTTTTTTTTACGATATGACATACTGTGTTGTCATACGTAAGTTTTTTACGATACGAAAACTTCGTGTATCAGAGTAGGAAAATAAACTAAACGAAGCGTTTGGTTTCGTTTTGTGTTTTTCAATGTGTAAAACAAAAACAAAAAGAAGGACAAGAACAAAATTGAAAAGTTTTAAGAAAATACATTTGCAAACGTTTGCCGATTGATTTGCTCATCATAGTAGAGAATGTGTTAGTGTATTTATGCTAAATACAATGAACCATTCAACGAAATACATTTCTGCTTTTGTTTTACATATTTGCATGTGGACTTATTTCAGTAATCTATTTTTTTTATTTTCTTTTACTAGCTTTTTGGTTTGAGGGTTGAAAAAAATATATACTTTACTTTCTTAAACTTGAATATGTTTGTGAATGAAATTTTTTTTAAGCATTGCTTTTTGTTTTCATAGAAATTTCAAAAAAATTTTGATTCATAAAAATAAACTTCACTTGTGTATTACTGCCGTTGGGAAATTGAAGAATATTTTATTGCCTGTATGAAATTTATTTGACATATTGTCACAATTTTATTTTAAATGAAATTTATTTGCTGGTGTTTAAGCATTGTCTGTATGCATCATTTCTTTGGTGCTTTACCAAATCGTCAGCAGACTTAAAACACAATTTTGCAAAGTTACAAGTGCTTTATCTTATGTACAGACTTTCAACAACCATTTAAAAATTCACAAATATGTAAATGATTCTATAAAATAAGCAAAGTAGGCTTTGAAAATTATACAAAACCCAGCAAATAAATTTTTATTCGATATGAATCCATTTTATTTTTCTACACCTCTATACAATTGGACATCTATCGGATAACAATAAAAGTACTTATAAGGCAAAATGAAAAATAAAATCCAAGCTAAACCTTTATGAAATTTATTTGACATATTGTCACAATTTTATTTTAAATGAAATTTATTTGCTATTGTTTAAGCATTGTCTATACGCAAAATTTCATTAGTGCTTTACCAAATCGTCAGTAGACTTAAAACATAATTTTGAAAAGTTAAAAATCCTTTATCTTATGTACAGACTTTCAAAAACCTTTTGAGAATTCACAAATATGTAAATGATTTTCAAAAATAAGCAAAGTAGGCTTTGAAAATTATACAAAATCCAGCAAATACTTTTTCAATCGATATGAATCCATTTTATTTTTCTACACCTCTATACAATTAGAAATCCATCGGATAACAATAAAAGTACTTATAAGGCAAAATCAAAAATAAAATCCAAGTTAAACTTTTATGAAAAATTTATTTGACATATTGTCACAATTTTATTTAAAAAAAAATAAATATTACATCTATATATATATATATATATATATATATATATATATATATATATATATATATATATATATATATATATATATATATATATATATATATATATATATATATATATATATATATATATATATATATATATATATATATATATATATATATATATATATATATATATATATATATATATATATATATATATATATATATATATATATATGTATATATATATATATATATATATATATATATATATATATATATATATATATATAGATATATATATATATATATATATATATATATATATATATATATATATATATATATATATATATATATATATATATATATATATATATATATATATATATATATATATATATATATATATATATATATATATATATATATATATATATATATATATATATATATATATATATGTATATATATATATATATATATATATATATATATATATATATATATATATATATATATATATATATATATATATATATATATATATATATATATATATATATATATATATATATATATATATATATATATATATATATATATATATATATATATATATAATATATATATATATATATAATATATATATATATATATATATATATATATATATATATATATATATATATATATATATATATATATATATATATATATATATATATATATATATATATATATATATATATATATATATATATATATATATATATATATATATATATATATATATATATATATATATATATATATATATATATATATATATATATATATATATATATATATATATATATATATATATATATATATATATATATATATATATATATATATATATATATATATATATATATATATATATATTTTTAGTTATTTATTTATTTTGTAGACTAACTAACTACATATACATTCATATTCATTTATTCATGCGTTCAATTAGTTTTCATACAGTTAACATTCATAAATACAGTCTTAATCCATTCAAACTTTCACGCACTCTTTTTTGCAAAAAAAAATTTTAAAAAAATAGTCCACCATACAAACATATTTATCGATAACATTGAAAATATAATATAATTTGTCATCCCTGACTATCCAAAACAGCTGTCATTTTTTCATGACACATGCGACGCATACAAAAGTAGAAAGTAAACCTACTTTTCGCGTCAAGCGTTTTACGCTTTGTGCTTTGTAACTCGTCACATACATTTACTCTGATTCTACTTTTTTGACAGCCGCTTATAACGCGTTACCGTGTGTAACGCGTATTATGGACTTTCACCTTATGTATATAGTTGTTCACCAGCCTTCAATGTCATTTTCGTTCAACACCAATTTTTCCGCGTAACATTCTAAAAAGAGTTATGATTTTCAAATACTATTTAATCTTGAGACATATATGCTTCGCCAGCAGGTTCTATCAGCAAAATGTGTTGCCAAAATTCTTCTTCACCGATATAAATTCATAAAACACTTCCAATTCAATTTCTATAAAATTCGCCCGAAGGTATAAATATGTTTTTACACAAAACACCACATGTGTACAGTAGAGTGGAGCGTCGGTGTATGAAGGAAAAAAAATTCATCCAACAAATTTCGAATACCTCCGGAATGTTGCATCTAGCTAAAATATATACAAAAAATATTTTTTTAATTTTTGCGACATATCTTTTAGCCCGCTACTACGGGTGGAAGCTAGAGAAGTTATATGAATTTTATTTTAATTTGCTTCAATAATATAGAAAAAAATTTTTAATAATTTTTTTAAGGCTACAATGAAAAAGGCCGAATGAAAAAAGTTTAAGATCGAGGAGATCTGATAAAATATAAGAAAGTTATAAGCCATTAAGTGAAAAAAGCTGATTTTATTTCCCATACAAAATTATTTCCAGTCAAAAAAAAATTTTAATACAAACTGCTTTAAATTAATTTTGTATGAAAAATAACTAAAAAATAATATAGCTGTTTTCGCTTAAGGGCTAATAGCTTTTTTATTTTTTATCAGATTTTAGCGATTGCATCCATCATGTGATCGTCACAAAATTTTCTTTGAACTACAGCCCGAAAAAATATACTTAGTATACTTTTTCATCTTAATGGAGCAATTTAAAATGATAGTTTTTTGGAGAAAGTCTAAAAATATACTTTTTTTAAATTTTAAGGCCAGTAACTCTATATAATTTTATACGATCGGCACAATCATTGTATTGAATGAAAGAGTAGAGAGATATCTATACAACGGTGTACAATTTATTTTATTCAGATGAGCTATTCTCGGAATTTTTGCCAATTAACGAAAAAACTAAAAAAAAAATTTTTTTACGCGAATATCGGGAAAACGCGCATTAAGAAAAATAAATGAATATCAGTTTCGTGTTCAGCAACCTCAAATTATCTTAGAAAATGTTTTTTTGCAAGATATGACAAAGACTTAGAAGTTCGTAAATTTGCTTCATGATTTCATCTTAAGTTTGTCTGATTTCTGAACCTTCTATGTATAAATAGTAGATATTTTGAGTGTAATGAGTTATAAAAGCTATAAAGAGTATATAATGTTGCATAATATGACGTTTCACAAATTTATCCATTTGATCTCACATTCAAAATCTTGATGCCGCGGTAGAGGGCTAAAAGTAGGTCCCAATATTTTTTTCAATATTCTTCCCTTGTATATAAAAATAAAATGCAACCTTTTTTTGCTATTCGAAATTAAAATTAGCAAAAAAAAGTCTGACGCTCCACCCTAGTGTACATTAATCACAATAGTCCAAATATATTACTTATAATATTATTGATTAATTTAACTCTCACTGTTTAGTTTTATTTTAATATATATTTTTTAAATCCTTATTTGCTTTTAGTTTTGTTCTGTATGTGCAAACTGTTATTCTATGTTGTTTATGTTTTTTATAAGATATTTCAAAATATGGATTACTGCAAACTATATTTCTTCGCACGTATTTTAGAACCTGTTGACGTCCAACTGTCGAAAGTGAAAGTTCGTCGACGAAGAAGTGAAGCGCGCATTCCCGAATAGCCCTGATTATTATAGAACGCAAAAAAGACATTTTCCAATGGCTTCCAATTCGGTGATTATGCACCGAAAAAGAGAACTTGTTGCAATTACAAGTCTATGTAATAATCCTTAGAATTGTTCCAAATTGGCACTACTTCCGCATCGCAAAGTCTAAATTTTTATGAACTCTTTGCAGTGTATTTCTTTACTGGGATACGAAAGATTCGTACATGCTACGAAAAAAGTCTCTACGAAAGTTTTTTTCCCTAAAATATTGCATGAACTATTTTCAGTATATATATTTCAATTTGATGACGTGATTTACACCATGAGGGTCTAAATTTTTCCTAATAAAATAAAAATCGCAATCTTGTAATATTTGAGTAAAGACAACAGAACAAAGAAATGCACTTTTTACAGAAATTAAGAAACAACAAAGCGCATTTAAAGCTGATAAAGATTATTGCTGTTTTTGATGATAGGTGGAAGAACAAAAATATTTTTCTTTATAGTTTTTTTTATCGTAGGAATATTATAAAAAATTTTTTTGAAAAAGTGCATTTTAACTTGCATTTTTAAACCATTTTAAAGTTTTTGTTTTCCATCCTTGAAATTTTTTCCCTCCTCTGGACACAAAATCAAACCTAATATAAACAGGGTAATTGCACCAAAAAAAGGTTTTGCTTATGTAATCGCAATTACCAGTTTTTAACTAAGCCTCTCTGGTATAGAGGATGATTTTGAGGTTTGCATGTTTGTATGCTGAGTTCGAGGTCGATTTTTGTCATTTTACATTTTTTAATATATACATATATAATCTTAGTCAATAATGAGCCGATTTTTTTGATTTTTATATGGACGAATCTTTCGATCAATTATAGCAGATTGATACACAAATTAAGACTTTATGTTAACTAGGGCCTTCGCCAGAGCAGTTTCAACATAAGCGACAACAAACCTATAATACCCATACCACTTTGTGGTGAAGGGTATAATATTAAAATAAAATTAAAACATAACTACCCCATACCTATCTTCACCTTTCGTAACAAAGATTAAATAATAGATTAGACTCTTATATTTACCAAAACATTATTATAATTAAGGGTTTTATTGCATTAAAATTTGTCAATAATACTTAAAAAGAAGCGATTAAATTTTAGTTATTTAAATCTATCAAAAAATAAATAAATAAAAAGAACTATTAAAATTTATAGAAAATGTTAACTTTTTAAAGAAACTTCTCATGAAGGTGAAACACGAATGTCAAAGAAAATGTATGATATAAAAATTAAACTCTGTTCATATTCATGTTATTTTAATTTCGTTATTAAAAAAAGGTATAAATAAATATGTAAAATTTTAAAATAATAGTGTATCAAAAGATCACAACTTACACTATTTAAGTCCAACGATCTCAGCTAGCGCCAGATGACCGTAAATTAGTAGCGAATTTTGCTTATTAGAACAAAATAGATAAACTGAGTGTGCGTGAAAGTTTGAATGGATTAAGACTGTATTTATGAATTTTAACTGTATGAAAACTCATTGAACGCATGAATAAATGAATATGAATGTATGTGTAGTTAGTTTACAAAATAAATAAATAACTAATATATATATATATATATATATATATATATATATATATATATATATATATATATATATATATATATATATATATATATATATATATATATATATATATATATATATATATATATATATATATATATATATATATATATATATATATATATATATATATATATATATATATATATATATATATATATATATATATATATATATATATATATATATATATATATATATATATATATATATATATATATATATATATATATATATATATATATATATATATATATATATATATATATATCTATATATATATATATATATAAGTATATATAAATATATATAAATCAGCTTAATGGCTTATAACTTTCTTATATTTTATCAGATCTCCTCGATCTTAAACTTTTTTCATTCGGCTCAAAAGTGTTTCTTACGTGTAGCCTTAAAAAGAATATTAAAATTTTTCTTCTATATTAATGAAGCAAATTAAAATAAATTTCATATAACTTCTCTAGCTTCCAGCCGTAGTAGAGGGCTAAAAGATATGTCGCAAAAAATTAAAAAAAATTTTTTTGTATATAATTTAGCTAGATGCAACATTCCGGAGGTATTCGAAATTTGTTGGATGAATTTTTTTTCCTTCATACACCGACGCTCCACTCTACTGTACACATGTGGTGTTTTGTGTAAAAACATATTTATACCTTCGGGCGAATTTTACAGAAATTGAATTGGAACTGTTTTATGAATTTATATCGGTGAAGAAGAATTTTGGCAACACATTTTGTTGATAGAACCTGCTGGCGAAGCATATATGTCTCAAGATTAAATAGTATTTGAAAATCATAACTCTTTTTGAAATGTTACGCGGAAAAATTGGTGTCGAACGAAAATGACATTGAAGGCTGGTGAACAACTATTTTAGAATACATAACCTGAAAGTCCATAACACGCGTTACACACGGTAACGCGTTATAAGCGGCTGTCAAAAAAGTAGAATCAGTGTAAAACGCTTGACGCGAAAAGTAGGTTTACTTCCTACTTTTGTATGCGTCGCATGCGCCATGAAAAAATGACAGCTGTTTTGGATAGTCAGGGATGACAAATTATATTATATTTTCAATGTTATTGATAAATATGTTTGTATGGTGGACTATTTTTTTTTAAATTTTTTTTGCAAAAAAATGTCGCTAATAAAAAAACCCTTCGCAATAGAGTTTAAAAATGTTTTCAAGAATAAAATATATTAAAATTAATTATTTAACACAATTCTTTCATCAACAAAATTTTCATTTTATTTATCGATTAATTTTATGTAATAAGTTTCATCTCTGTTATGTTTATTAATTTTATCAATTTATCTTTATAGTTTATTCAATATTGTACTGACAATTAAATTTACGTTAAAGTCAAGAAGAGCTGATAATCTGTTGGAATAGCTCTCGCTGAGTTCAAAAAACCACTCACTTCCCGTTCCAAATACAAGGGACGCACCCAAAACCATCTCGTTTTATTTTGGAGCTTTGAGTGTGCTCTTGTTGTACAAAATATTATACTTATAAACTCAATAAACTCCACAAATGCATTTAACATTTCAATTTCAATTAACATTTTTGCAAAAATTATTTTTATTTCATAAAAATAATTACACTAAAGCTGATCAAAACATAAACATTGGCGCACAAAAAGCGTTGCATGTAACTTGAATTTAGAAAGGCGTCTTAAGTATGAGACACAAAAAACGCGCAACGCACGAGACGCGTGTTATGGACTTTCAGCTATACAAAGTGAAAGAAAACATATGTTTTCTAGGATTCACATCTCTAACGTATTTTAGAATAGCAAAAAGTGAAAGAAGCGAGTATTTATGGTGAAAGTGACTTCCAGAATAATCCTGAATAATTTTCTCCAGGAAAAAGGCTGAAAAGTTACAAATGTTTGCAACATGTTTCTTTTTATACGAGCATAAACGCAAAACAGTGTTTTCATGTATATATCATTAAATAACTATTAGTTTTTAGACGAAAATTAGTCCATAAATTTCTTTAAAAATCGATTTTTTTAAAAGCTTGGAGGGTATTTTCTAAAACTATAAAGAAATTACAACTTTTTATGTGACTAAAATATATGAGAATGTACATGCTTTTTAACCGACTTCAAAAAAGAAGGAGGTTACCAATTCGTGTGTATGTTCTTTTTTTATGTTTGTACACGCATGACTCTGTTATTTGTGAACCGATTTTCAAAATTATTTTTTATTTAAAAGGGTTTGACAAAAATTGGTCCCAAAATTTTTTGTCGAAAATCGGATGGGGAAATTCGTTACCACCCCCCCCCCCCCCCCCCTGCATAACTCTGTCATTTGTGAACCGATTTTCAAAATTCTTGTTTTGTATGAAAGGGTTTGACAAAAATTGGTACCGAAATTTGTTTGTCGAAGACCGGAGGGGGAAATTTGCTCCCCCTCAATCCATCCATAAATAACTCTGTTATATTTTAACCGATTTTCAAACAAAAATTTTTTTGAAAGGGTTTGCTAGCAGTTTGACGCAATATTTCTTTTCGAAAATGGAGGTGAAAATTTGCTTACCACCTACCCCAAATCCATAACTATGTCATTTGTGAACCGACTTTCAAAATTATTGTGTTGTTTGCATGGGTTCGCTAGTAGTTTGTTCCACAATTCTTTTCGAAAATGGGAGGGGAAACTTACTCCCCCCCCATGCATAACTTTGTCATTTGTGAACCGATTTTCCAAATTGTTTTTTCTTTGAAAGGTTTTGACTACAGTTTTGTTCCATAGTTTTTTTGAAAATCAGTTGAGAAATTTGCTGCAAACCCTCCTTGCTGGTTGGTACCATAATTTTCCCCCTTCTCCCGAAATATTGATTATCGCATAGCTCCTCCATTTATGGGCCGACTTCCAAAATTCTTTTATTGTTTGGAATGGTTTGCTTAGAGTTTGGTCGCATAATTTTTCTACGAAAATCGGTGGGGCAAGTCTTCTACGCCTCCATCCAAAATATTTATTAGAGCACAATTCCTCCAATTTTCCGATTTTCAAAATTGTTTATATGAAAGGTCATCAAGTATATTGCTCTTTGTACTGAAGTCGGTTTTTTTGCCAGAATTATATACTAATTATCTTCATATTTTTAATATCGATTCTTTCGAAGTAATGAAATGAAGTTCCTTAAAAATTACTTCCAATTTTTTTTACTATGATATATTACGAAAAAACATTTAGGCAATATTTTTTTTTGAATTCACAAAAGTAACGAATACCTTTCGTAAACATTTTTCCTTTTTACAAAATACATTTAAAATGAAACAAGTAAAACTGCTATATTCTGTTGTGCCGAATCTTATATACCCTTTCCCAACGAATGGTGTACATAAAATAGAAATCTTAAAAAATTAGCTGACCTAAGTCTAAGAATGTATTAGTAGAACATTTTTTATTAGCATTGGCTTAAATAAAAATTTCTCCATATCACCAAAACTATACTTATGCCCGTAATATTATCAAATAGATATCTCTCTGTGGATAGTTATGTATGTATATATAGTGTAAAAATATTTGATAATTTTAAGTTATAGGCAGGGAACCCACAAATATGCAATTATATGTTTTTTCCTGACCGATGTACATATGTACGCACAAATAATATATTTATACGTTAAGAATTTTAACATCGATTTGTTAGTGCATATTTTGAATTTTTTACACTTTACAGCATGTTTTTGCATATTTTATACCTTGTCGCTTATTTACGGCAGTTTTTCTATTTTGTGTGGCATATTTTGGCTTTGTTAAGTTAAGTGCATATTTAACGCGCATAAAACATATTTTTTATAGGTTAGAATTGAAAGCAAATGGTCTTTTATCCCCTACGTTAAAATATATAATGTGTAATTTATAGATTAGATACCTATTTGCTGAAATCACGGGTATTAGTTGTACAAAAAGTATATTAAACATGAATTTTTTGGTTATTACAGTTCATTTCGCATTAATTTATGCAAATACAATTTAGAATCATTTGGGCTCTAAAATATTGATTTTCTAAATATTTTTTTGCAATTTTTCTACTTGGTACTAAAAATTTTATCCCAAATAACTATTTTATTGATTTTATTTATTTACTATTAATACATTTGCTATAATTTTTCTTTCGGATATTAATTCTAATCTTATGAAAAATAATTGTTTTAACATAAAAAAACATATAAAAAATAAAAGTTATAGGCGCCGTGATTTGAACCCGGCTCCTTCGAGAGGAAAATAACTACAGGGAAACCGCTTAATGCTCTCAACCAAACGGCCACAAATTCTGAATGGTTTAATTTCATTATATATAACCAGCTTGTGTTTGTATATAGGCATACATTCATACGTGCATATATAATACACATTTTAACAGCCAACATTCTATGTTAGTGATGCCAGCATTTTTTATTTCGAAATATGTTTCTGTTATTCATTTTAAATAATCTCAAGCATCTATATGCAAAAAGGTTAATTTGGAGCCGTATTTTAAAAGTTAAATGTGGAACCATTTTTTTTAAAGATCTACTGATGAGTTGGTATTAGCAACCAACGAAATGTCGGCATATAGATTAGCTAACCACAAGAAATCAAATTAATTTTTTTGCATATATAAAACAATTTATATATTTATATACATATTTTGTCCTATTTTTAATATTTCATATTATTTTATGCATGCATAAAATTTTGTTGAAAAATTTCAAACAAAAAATTCATAAAATTTTATACATGAATGGCGTGTGTTTTAAAGAAATTGTATTTCATATCCAATAATTTTCTTTCAAATATTGATGTTTAAAATAAAATAAATTAAATTTAATTGCATAAAATAAATAAATAAAAGTGTTTGTGAAAAATAAAAGCGTATAAGACATCGTAAATTAATACGTGCCGATTTTATAATGAACTTTTCGGGAAAAATGAAAGAAATTATAACCTTTATGAGATATAAGCTGTTCAAAGTATCAGATAGTATTTAAATACAAAATACGGGATAGAACAATTGAAATTCATTAAAGAGGTGGTATTAGCTCCATAACCAATCATGTTTTTATTTTCTTTACTTGCCTACTACGACCGGTTGGTTTTTTCCAACTCTAAACTGCAGTTGTAAAGGCAATTGAATATATTGTTACGAAATGAAATTGCAGATTCAAATGTAACGGCACAAACTGACAACCCGATCATTATCTGCTTTATACCCCTTAATCACTGTAATAAAATCAAAACCTGCAACCAAGTACCACAATTAAACTTGGCATCATCGGAAAATGGAAGTTTCCGGAATCTTCAGTAAACGGTAGTTAGAACCTACAAGATTATTCGAGACTGCTTAATTGCAACTACAAACAGTGACATTAAACTTAAACAACATCAGCTGCAAGAGATGTAAACTTGATAACAGCATAAATTGTTTAAGTTGCAAATATTAGAGTATGTGTGTGTGCGAAGATAAACAAACAGAAGAAAAATCTCATGCATCTACACACGCACATACACTACACTATAGCAAGACCAAATGATCATGCCGTATACTTAAAGATAAAAAGAGACAATACATTCCAGAAAGTTAGCGAAGTTACCAGAAGGTTTTATAATTTACTATATAAGGGGAGGCTGCCACACGACATGGAGAAGTGTGTTTTTAAACTTAGACGAGTAAACATCGCCAAGAATAGTTAGTGTGTACATCGCGTTTAGTTGTACGTGTTTTTAAAGTAATAAATAAAGTATTACTGAGAATTTATTTGTAAAATAAATATCCGTGTTTTATTTTATTGCAATTCGACGAATCCTGTGAAAATAATAAAACCGATTTTATGTAAAGGACTAAAAACGTAACAATTGGTGTCAGAAGTGGGATTGCAAAATAAAATAAAAAGGACATTAATAATAATAAAAAGGACATTAATAATAAAAAAAAACATTATTAATAAAAATTACAAAAGGACATAAAAAAAAGTAAATAGAAGCCATGAAGTTTGAAGAGCTAAAAGTTGAGCAGCTAAAGGAGCTGAGTAAGCTGGAACTGCCAACAACGGGCAATAAAGTGGAACTTCAGAAGAGACTGATAGATTAGTTCAAGCAGCGTGGCATCGACATCGGGACATACGAATTTGAGGATAAAGAGGAAATATAGGTATGTACTCGTGCCACAACAAGCAGCATGGACTTAAGTACAATGTTCGCCGATATGATGCAAAAATTGAAGAAACATCTAAGGCCACAAATGAGAAACTTCATGAAACATCTAAGGCCACACATGAGAAACTTCAAGAAATTTCTGAGGCCTTAAATAGAAGAGTAGATGGCATTGAAGTACAAGTCAACAAATTTGACGGGACACTCTCAGACTTAGAAAGAGATGTAAATGAGAAACTCCACGAGCTACAAATAACAGTGATTAATCTCCAGTGCCAAGGCGGACCAGTGCGACTTATTCCAGAGGCTTCCAGCAGAGTAAAGACGCCTTGTTTCGATGGCAGCGCACCTTTGAACATCTTCAAGTTCCAGTTCGAAACAGTTGCCAGCAAAAATGGCTGGAACACTGAAGAAAAGGCCATAGAGTTGATTTTGGGCTTAAAAGGAGCCGCAGCAGAAGTACTCGAAACCGTACCAGGGAGCTGCAGAAACAATTTTGATGACATAATGGCGGCACTGCAGCGAAAATATGGTGGCGAACATAAGCGAGATATATACCGCATGGAATTGCGATGTAGAGGACAGAGTCTGTACAAGAACCTCAATGGAAATTGAGCGGTTAGTGCAGCTTACGTATCCAGATGAAAACCACCCATTCCTGGATCATGTCAAAACAGAGGCGTTTGTTAATGGCATCCGTGATCCTGACATCAAGCTTGCAGTGTGTGCTACACAAAAGGCTACCTTTGCGGAAATGGTTTCATTTACACTAGCTCAGGAGACTGCTAGGGTAATTTAGAAACCGCAGGTATGCAAAGTGCGAAATGTGGAAGTCGTTGCTGAAATGGAGGACAATTTATTTAGCCAGATGAAAGAGGCACTAATACAGGCGCTAGCAGAAAGTCAAAATAGAGAAAAGGTTAAGTGCTATAACTGTGGCAAAGTCGGCCATTACCAGCTTAACTGCAAGGCGCCAAGAAAAAGAGCCAGATCTGTTTCGCCACCAAGAAACAGTAAACGGATGAACCGACAAACAACACAAGAGTCCCCGTTAAACTCAAACGAGCTAGCACTAAGAGGCAAGAGCTAGCTCCCACAAATGATGGTCCCACAATCTCTATATCAGTAATGCAGCAAAAAAATAGCAACCTTACTGCATGTGGATACATCAACGGCGAAAAGCACATCTTCACGATAGACACAGGAGCGTCGCAGTCAATAATCAGGCCCGATATAGTGAAGGGGAAGTGTGGACCTTTAAGGAATATAAGACTACGTACAGCTACTGGGCAGCCTGCCACTGTCTACGGTAAGACTGAAGCGAAGGTGACTATAACCAATATAAGCGTGAAACATGTATTTATCGTTGCCGATATTGTTGACGAGGTTATTATTGGAGCCGATTTTATGATAAACCATGGCATCAACCTGCATATGGGGCAACAAGTAATGATTTGGCGTAATGTTGAAATACCGCTTGATGTTGGATATGACGATCAAACGCACCTAAGGAAACTAGTTGCTATTGAAATCCAGACGATACCACCGCAGTCTGAATCAGTAATATGGGCACGCATGGAGGGAGATTGTGAGGGCAATCGGTTGTGA
>CATQFL010000222.1:0-144836 GCA_956483635.1 Panzeria rudis
ATATATATATATATATATATATATATATATATATATATATATATATATATATATATATATATATATAATATATATATATATATAATTATATATATATATATATATATATATATATATATATATAATTATATATATATATATATATATATATATATATATATATATATATATATATATATATATATATATATATATATATATATATCTATATATATATATATATATATATATATATATATATATATATATATATATATATATATATATATATATATATATATATATATATATATATATATATATATATATATATATATATATGTATGTATATATATATATATATATATATATATATATATATATATATATATATATATATATATATATATATATATATTATATATATATATATATATATATATATATATATATATATATATATATATATATATATATATATATATATATATATATATATATATATATATATATATATATATATATATATATATATATATATATATATATATATATATATACATATATATATATATATATATATATATATATATATATATATATATATATATATATATATATATATATATATATATTAATTTCTGCGGAAGATAATTTCCGTTTTATCGGTATCATCACATAAAGATATACACTTTTACATGAATTGCACTGTTTTAAAAACTTTTATTTTATAAAGTTTAAAATTTTCTAATGCATTTTTTAAAGGTATTACTACACAGAAAAAAATAAGTTTCGTTTTTGATAACAAAAATCCCGGTATTCAATAATTTTTTTTTCAAATTTCCTGTGATAAAGAATTCCCCTATATTGATAACAAAATTATTTCAAAATAAAAATATATATATAAATTAAAAAAATGTTGACATGGCTGGAATACGAACCCGGGCTTTCCGGACGTAAAGCACACACTCTCTAGCTGAGCCATATCCCATTTATTTTTTTAAGGGATACAACTTGTTTTAAGTACTTATGTATAAAAAGAAAAGAAATAACCGGCATGGAAAAGAAATACTTACAACGAAATATTTTATTATGTTAAAGATAAATGTTATTGAAATTCATATTTTTTTTAATAACATGGTCTTATTGAATATAATTCTTGTCTATTTTTTTCTGTGTAATTAGGATGTGTAAACACCAAATGATCTTTTTGGCCATTGTCCAAATAACGACGGTACATTTGTATTTTCGATGCATACTCGTCTATAAAGCCTCTAAGGTTTTTCGAATAAAATGAGTTATATATCTACTAAATTACGCGTCGAATATTAGATTATTGGCTTTGATCGGATAAAAAATTAAGGAGCTATAATGGGTCAAACTCAAAATTTTATAAAATTTTTAACTTTTTTTAACCAATTTTTGTCATTTCGGAAGCTGTTATGTACCACAAATAATAAAACAAATCCATAGTTTTATAATTT
The DNA here is from genome assembly GCA_956483635.1 of Panzeria rudis. Classification (NCBI taxonomy): domain Eukaryota; kingdom Metazoa; phylum Arthropoda; class Insecta; order Diptera; family Tachinidae; genus Panzeria; species Panzeria rudis. The sequence continues at coordinate 1,464 of CATQFL010000222.1, forward strand.
TATTGAATAGTTCATGCCATAATGGACCGAAATCGGCCAAAATCTAAAAATGATGTAATAAAATAATGAAAAACTAGCATTTTTAAAGATCCCTACACATTAATGATTTGAAAAAATCTGTCCTTTTTTCCCTACGGTAATTTTTTTAGACAAAAATCCCTACGAATAGGGATTTTTCCCTACATATAACATCACTGATCTGTGGTCACAAGGTATAACCGTTAAGTCGAGTTAGGACAAAGTGTATTTATCATTATACTTTTGTTTATTTCTCTTAAGTCAACTGTTGTTTCATTATAAATAAAATGACAAATTAGTATAGTATAAAATTGCTACCATAAGCTTAATCTAAATTTCCAGTGAAAGCTCTACTCGCGGACATCTCCCCTGTGTGGACAATTTTACTACACTTGGAGCCATTATAATGAAAATCAACTAAAAGTGCTATATTCGGCTGTGCCGAATCTTATATACCCTTCCCCAACGAATGTTGTATATAACATAGAACATATAGAAGCCCGAATCTTAACAAATTAGCTTACCTAAGTGAGAATGAATAAGTACAATATTTTGTATTAGCATGGGCTAAATTAAAATTTCCCCACAGCACCAAAACTGTACTTATTCCCGTAATTTTATCAAATAGATATCTCTCTATGAATAGTTACATCTATAGTGTAAAAATGTTTGACAATTTTACCTTATAGGAAGAGAAACCAAAAATATGCAATTGCATGTTTTTTCTTTGTGATGTATGTAGGCACAAATAAGATATTTATACGTTTCAGAACTTTTTACGAATTTTGACATCGATTTGTTAGTGCATATTTTTGCATATTTTACACTTAGTCGCATATTTACGGCATTTTTTCTATTTTCTGTGTTATATTTGAACATTTTTGACATATTTTGGCCTTTTCAAGTATTAATATGCATATTTACAAAAAAAATCAGTTTGCAGTTGAAACTAGAGATGTGCAAATGTCGTGAATTTTTCGTGTCAGGCGTGATTCACGGGTGACTTACGCGTGATCACGTGAGCGTGATTTACAAATTAAATACCGTGCGTGATCGTGCGTGATTTTAAAAATGTAATTTTCACGCACTCACGAAATTACATTTCGTAGCTTGCTGAAAAAATTTCCTCTCTACTCCTACAATATTTTGATTTAATTTGCAAATTTTATACGACATTTCTGATAAGTTTCTAATTTTAGATCCGTGTTTTTTGCAAAGTTTCGGCAAAGTTTTTAGAATTTTCTCAGACAAAGAGGTTCGTTTTCTTGTTAACCACTCATATGGACCGTCTTCGAATACGAATTCGGCATCTTGTGCAGGCTTTCTGCCCTACTTCGGACCGAAAGTACGTGTGTCGACAGCAAAAGAAACCCAGTGAACCTTTTATGCCGACATGTCTGACATCAGGAAAAATATGTTTGTAAGCTGAAGACAACAGCACACAAAAAGTCAAAACGTTTGAAATACGATATATCGCTTATTTACTGAAACAGCGGACACAAAGATTTTGTCTTCTATGATATTTCGCACCACGGCGTCACTTACTAAAGATTCTGTGTAATACGAATTTTTACGAAATATTTTGCAAATCTGGTACATAAACTAATATTAGAAGTTACATAACTTTCATATTTAATAAATGACAGCTTATATAATTAATATACACCAACTGAAAGCTTGGAAGGTTCCCTATAAAATAAAATATTGAGTACCGCTATATTGTCCAGTCTTTAAGATACCGGTAAAAAGCCAGGCGAAAAATGCTTAAAATTCCATTTCACTCATAATGGGTTAATGGCTTTGAAAATATTGAAAGTATTTCATACAATAAACGCTTACATTTTAAAATGCAATCTACTCCAGTATGATTTAATATATTATTTAATATATAAATAAAAGTACATAAGCTTTTTTAATGTAACACTGACGATTATGTGTTAAAAATAAAGAACGAAAATACTGTTTATACTCTCTTCATACAAACTGGTGTATCGGAATTGTATGGTGTTTTGCATCAAATATTTAAAAAATAATAGTAATTTTAACTTTTTTAAGAAATTGTTGTAGTTCGCAGTTATGTGTATTGAGCGTTACTCGTTTTTAGCATGCTTCAATATTCAGTTTAATTAATAAAATAACAGCGTAGGGTTGCACTTCTAAATATTTAAAAGTTTTGCGAACTTTGTTAAATATTTTAAATTGTAAAAAGTTTCATCAATCAATATTAATGTATTGTAGTTTTTTAATTTAATTAAAAATTTTTAATGTGTAAATAAGGAGTTATTGATAAAACTTATCGAAGATTATACATCTGAATTGTTGTAAATTCAAAATATGGTGGTTCTAAAAATTATTAAATTCGTAAGAAAATATATTGAGCATTACGTTAACAAAATTCTTAAATATAATTATCATAAATTTTAGTGTGGTAAAAAAAGTTAACAGCAGCGGAAGGGCAGAAACGATATGGAGAGCATTAACCGTTCAGAAATGTCTGATTTGCTTTCAAAAAGTCATTCCCAGAACAACCGTGAAAGCAAGTGTAACGCTCAATGCACAAAAATTAAAAAAAAATCGAAAAATGTTATTTTATATTAGGATCCATTGAATGAGGTGTAAACTATAACACCTTCTGATATTTCTATTAATTAAATTGGTAAAGTTAAAAAAAGAAAATGAAAAACCCAAAATATACACTCACTCGTTTTTATATGAACACTAAAAAATTACTAAAACTTTAATGATCGATTTGTGTTTTTGTGGGATATAAAAAAATAAATATCGTAAAAGCTTAAGCTTTTGTCGTGCGTGAGCGCGCGTGATAAAATCAAATTTTATTTTGAGCGTGCGTGATCGTGAGAGTCTTAAAATTTGCTGTGCGTGAGCGTGCGTGAAAAAAATATTTTTTTCGTGATCGTGCGTGATCGTGAGCGAATACTTACTCACGCGCACATCTCTTGTTGAAACCTTAAACATTTTTCAACATATAAAAATGTTATCTTTTGCGGTTTTAAATTTACTCCAATGCATTTTTCCCATTTTTCTCACAGATTTAAAAATTGTCATTGTTTAGTTTTAAGAATTTTTAAGCAATTTCAATTTTGTCGAGATTGTTGACTTATTTGCATTTCATAGAAAAAATAGAAGAGAATAGTCGCGTTTGCTAATATTTTAACTATTTATACCATTTTGCTGATTTGTTCCTAATAGCAACCACAAAATATGTCTTGGTGTTTTGGTGCCCAAAATTTTATATTCGGACAGATAAAAGGCTATTGTTAAATCGACTCCCATACTCATAAGGCACCAGAATATATAGGTGGCATGCAATAACGTGCAATGAAATAGTGTCCATGGAAGTTATTTCCACGTTGAAAAGGAAAGAATGACCATAAAAACTGGAAATAAAGTTCATGCAAATGGTATTGCAGAATGAAGATTGACTGCATAGCTGGGCATTCGACGGGATCAATTGTTTTCTTCTCTGAGTATGTCGAATAGTGGCTCCGCAGAGTTTAAATTTGCGAAGCCACTATTCGACATTGTAGGGTTGCCACATGGCCTGGAATGAGCTTGATTGTCAAGATTTTTTAGGTCCTGTCAAGTGTCAAGATAAAATATAATTTGTCCAGTTAATTTTTAAAATTAAAAACATTCAATTTTAAAAAAATTTATCATCATTTGTTAACACCAAACCCAGAAACTAATTCTTAGTTTTTGCCCAACATCAATAATTCATTGCAATCGATAACCAAAAAAGTATCAACACTTGTAATTTCCCCCCTAACTCATCATTGACTTATTGCTTGTTTTTGCCCAACACTAAAAAAATTACAACATTAAACAGCTGATTGTAAATTTTTTTGATGTGAATAGTAAATTTAAATTGTTTAATGTTATATTCGTTTAAGAATTTAAAATAATATTGTTACAATATATTGAGCCTTGTGTTGTCCATTTACCATGGAAAATAACGAAGATGCCCGACCTTCAAAAAAAGGAAGATATACAACATTCTGCGATAGATGGATTGAAAAAGCAGAATATTGCAAATGGATTAAAAAAAGATGATTATACCGCATTTTGCAAATTATGCCAAATTGATATTTCTATAAAATATGAAGGAAGTCGAGCATTACACAAACATACCCAAGCAAAACGGCATATGAAATTAGCATTGTCTCAAAAATTGTCACACAGCATTATAAACTTCTCTGTTCCGGCAGACTCAAAGGAGGATTCACACATATGCATTAAAATAAAGTTTTTACTTTTCGGTAAGCAGCGACGCATCAAATATTGGTAACGTGAAAACGTATCCATATGCCGTTCAATATTTCGATGCTGAAACAGGAATACATCAGAAAATTTTAGATTTTTATGAAGACCCAAAAGATGCTGCTAAAGACATTTTTGGCAATATCGTAAGAATAACAACTGAAAATATATTTAACATTCAGCAAATTGCAGCATACAGTGCTGATATCGCGGCAGTTAATTACGGTGTTCACAATTCCGTGTTTAAAAAACTTAAAGATGTAAACCAGAAAATTGTAAAGGCAAATTGCAATTGCCATGTAATAAATAACTGCATCAAAAGTGCTTTAAATGCTTTATCTGTCGGCGTAGAAAACATTGTGATTAAAACCTTCAATGAATTTAGCTCATCAGCTTTGTCAAATGAAAAGTTAAAGGAATGTTTTGAGTTTTCATGTATCGAATACAAGCATCTACTTCGGCATGCTCCCACTCGATGGCTTTCCCTCTTGCCCGCAATTGACCGATTATACATTCTTGGCCTGCCGTTAAAAGGTACTTTTTGAAAAAGGGGAAAAACAACTGCAGAAAAGAAATCTAGAAATTTGTATCATATGGAATGTCAGATACTGAACTAAATAATGCGGATGAAGAATGTCTTTCCGAAGGATTATCAGAGGCGTATATGTATTTTATTCATAATGTAATGCATGAATTCCATTCAGCTATATTAGCGCTTGATTCTTGTACAATAATGGAACTTCACAGCATAATGAGTAAACTTATGAATAATCTTCAAAGCCGAAGAAAGGATTGTTTTTATGGAAGTAGAGTTTTGGTTATTTTTAAAAATATTTCAAATAATGATGTTCAAGCATTTAAATTAGAAGCAAATCAATTTTTAACAAATGCTATTTCATACTTGAATCAATTTACAAACACATATCATCACACATATCATCATGAATCAATTTACAAACACATATCAGTTTTAAATCTGAAATAATCTCTTTTGTCATGGGATACATTATCAGAGCTTCCAAAAATTTTACAAATATCAAATTCTATTGAAAATGACATGTTATATACAGATTATAGCTGTCTTCGAGAAGTGTTTGATCAATTGCCAAAAGATATTCCGATTGACAAAATATGGTCTTACTTTTTCAAAAAAATGTGATAAAAATAACTTGATAAATATATTTAAATTGATCTCATTTATTTTTTCTGTTCCAATTAGTAATGCTTTTTGCGAAAGAACATTTAGTACATACATTAAACAATTTATATTCTAAAGAAAGGAATAGAATGGGTTTTGACATTATAAAGGCTGAACTGTTAATAATACAAAACATTGATGAAAATTCTAAAAATTTTCAAAATTTTTTACTAACGCCTAAAGGAACCGAACTAGTTAAGTCTGTTACTAAAAGTACAAAGTATATGTGAAAAAATTAACATAGTTAAATGTAAATTAATTGTAGGATGTTTATATTATTTGACGTAGACTGAATCGTTATACGTTTTTGTTTTTTTTAAGTTTTTGTATAATTTGTTATGTTTTTATTGTTTTTTTTTAAATAAAATTTAGCAGTTTTTCTGCTCATTTATACGTATGCGTTATTTTAATTGTCAAGATATTTTTTGAAATCAAGCTCATTTTAGGTGAGTGTCAAGCTGGCTGGCTTTTGGGATGTGGCAAGCCTACGACATTCCCATGGACATTATCTTCTTTGACATTATTGCATGCCACCAATATATGTAAATAAATCGTGGTGTCGGAAATGAATGTTATATACATAAATTATAAACGAAATAATAAGGTTTAAAGTGCATATTTTTTGCATTTAGGGAGCATATGTTTAAGTTTTTAGTGCATATTTAACATAAAACACTTCTTTTAGGGCACATTTCCGGTTTCCTTGCTTATAGGTAAGCATTGAAAGCAAATGTTCTTTTACCGCATAGGTTAAAATACCTAATGTGTAATTTACGCATAAGATACCTATTTGTGTAATATATGGGTATTAGTTGTACAAAAAGTATTCTTAAATATGAATTTTTAGTTCATTTCGCATTAATTTATGCAAATATAAAGTTTGAAACATTGGAGCTAAAAAAATATTGTTTTTATAAACATTTTTTTTGCAATTTTTCTATTTGGTACTAAAAAATGTTATCCCAAATACCTATTTTATTGATTTATTTATTTACTATTCATTTATTTCTTATAATTTATTTTTTCTCTTATTGATTCTAATATCTTATTAAAATTAATTATTTTAACATTAAAAAAACATCTAAAATAATTACAGAGAGGAAAATAATTACAGGGAAACCGCTTAACGCTCTCACCAAACAGCTACAAATGGTGACCAGATTTTAAAATAATATAAAGGTAAATCAGGTTTTAAATAGAGCTAAAAAGAGCTAAAGAAGGAATTTTGAAGCCAAAAAATTAAGCTAAATTTTTTTCAAGCTTTGCAATAGTAACTTTTCATTATTTTAAAATTTTTTTTAGTTTAAATGGTGTTTATGTAGGTATAAATAATATGAAAATATATTTTTGGTTCATTTAATTGAAAAACATTCAATATATGTAAATTCAAAATATGGTGGTTCTAAAAATTATTAAATTCGTAAGAAAATATATTGAGCATTACGTTAACAAAATTCTTAAATATAATTATCATAAATTTTAGTGTGGTAAAAAAAGTTAACAGCAGCGGAAGGGCAGAAACGATATGGAGAGCATTAACCGTTCAGAAATGTCTGATTTGCTTTCAAAAAGTCATTCCCAGAACAACCGTGAAAGCAAGTGTAACGCTCAATGCACAAAAATTAAAAAAAAATCGAAAAATGTTATTTTATATTAGGATCCATTGAATGAGGTGTAAACTATAACACCTTCTGATATTTCTATTAATTAAATTGGTAAAGTTAAAAAAAGAAAATGAAAAACCCAAAATATACACTCACTCGTTTTTATATGAACACTAAAAAATTACTAAAACTTTAATGATCGATTTGTGTTTTTGTGGGATATAAAAAAATAAATATCGTAAAAGCTTAAGCTTTTGTCGTGCGTGAGCGCGCGTGATAAAATCAAATTTTATTTTGAGCGTGCGTGATCGTGAGAGTCTTAAAATTTGCTGTGCGTGAGCGTGCGTGAAAAAAATATTTTTTTCGTGATCGTGCGTGATCGTGAGCGAATACTTACTCACGCGCACATCTCTTGTTGAAACCTTAAACATTTTTCAACATATAAAAATGTTATCTTTTGCGGTTTTAAATTTACTCCAATGCATTTTTCCCATTTTTCTCACAGATTTAAAAATTGTCATTGTTTAGTTTTAAGAATTTTTAAGCAATTTCAATTTTGTCGAGATTGTTGACTTATTTGCATTTCATAGAAAAAATAGAAGAGAATAGTCGCGTTTGCTAATATTTTAACTATTTATACCATTTTGCTGATTTGTTCCTAATAGCAACCACAAAATATGTCTTGGTGTTTTGGTGCCCAAAATTTTATATTCGGACAGATAAAAGGCTATTGTTAAATCGACTCCCATACTCATAAGGCACCAGAATATATAGGTGGCATGCAATAACGTGCAATGAAATAGTGTCCATGGAAGTTATTTCCACGTTGAAAAGGAAAGAATGACCATAAAAACTGGAAATAAAGTTCATGCAAATGGTATTGCAGAATGAAGATTGACTGCATAGCTGGGCATTCGACGGGATCAATTGTTTTCTTCTCTGAGTATGTCGAATAGTGGCTCCGCAGAGTTTAAATTTGCGAAGCCACTATTCGACATTGTAGGGTTGCCACATGGCCTGGAATGAGCTTGATTGTCAAGATTTTTTAGGTCCTGTCAAGTGTCAAGATAAAATATAATTTGTCCAGTTAATTTTTAAAATTAAAAACATTCAATTTTAAAAAAATTTATCATCATTTGTTAACACCAAACCCAGAAACTAATTCTTAGTTTTTGCCCAACATCAATAATTCATTGCAATCGATAACCAAAAAAGTATCAACACTTGTAATTTCCCCCCTAACTCATCATTGACTTATTGCTTGTTTTTGCCCAACACTAAAAAAATTACAACATTAAACAGCTGATTGTAAATTTTTTTGATGTGAATAGTAAATTTAAATTGTTTAATGTTATATTCGTTTAAGAATTTAAAATAATATTGTTACAATATATTGAGCCTTGTGTTGTCCATTTACCATGGAAAATAACGAAGATGCCCGACCTTCAAAAAAAGGAAGATATACAACATTCTGCGATAGATGGATTGAAAAAGCAGAATATTGCAAATGGATTAAAAAAAGATGATTATACCGCATTTTGCAAATTATGCCAAATTGATATTTCTATAAAATATGAAGGAAGTCGAGCATTACACAAACATACCCAAGCAAAACGGCATATGAAATTAGCATTGTCTCAAAAATTGTCACACAGCATTATAAACTTCTCTGTTCCGGCAGACTCAAAGGAGGATTCACACATATGCATTAAAATAAAGTTTTTACTTTTCGGTAAGCAGCGACGCATCAAATATTGGTAACGTGAAAACGTATCCATATGCCGTTCAATATTTCGATGCTGAAACAGGAATACATCAGAAAATTTTAGATTTTTATGAAGACCCAAAAGATGCTGCTAAAGACATTTTTGGCAATATCGTAAGAATAACAACTGAAAATATATTTAACATTCAGCAAATTGCAGCATACAGTGCTGATATCGCGGCAGTTAATTACGGTGTTCACAATTCCGTGTTTAAAAAACTTAAAGATGTAAACCAGAAAATTGTAAAGGCAAATTGCAATTGCCATGTAATAAATAACTGCATCAAAAGTGCTTTAAATGCTTTATCTGTCGGCGTAGAAAACATTGTGATTAAAACCTTCAATGAATTTAGCTCATCAGCTTTGTCAAATGAAAAGTTAAAGGAATGTTTTGAGTTTTCATGTATCGAATACAAGCATCTACTTCGGCATGCTCCCACTCGATGGCTTTCCCTCTTGCCCGCAATTGACCGATTATACATTCTTGGCCTGCCGTTAAAAGGTACTTTTTGAAAAAGGGGAAAAACAACTGCAGAAAAGAAATCTAGAAATTTGTATCATATGGAATGTCAGATACTGAACTAAATAATGCGGATGAAGAATGTCTTTCCGAAGGATTATCAGAGGCGTATATGTATTTTATTCATAATGTAATGCATGAATTCCATTCAGCTATATTAGCGCTTGATTCTTGTACAATAATGGAACTTCACAGCATAATGAGTAAACTTATGAATAATCTTCAAAGCCGAAGAAAGGATTGTTTTTATGGAAGTAGAGTTTTGGTTATTTTTAAAAATATTTCAAATAATGATGTTCAAGCATTTAAATTAGAAGCAAATCAATTTTTAACAAATGCTATTTCATACTTGAATCAATTTACAAACACATATCATCACACATATCATCATGAATCAATTTACAAACACATATCAGTTTTAAATCTGAAATAATCTCTTTTGTCATGGGATACATTATCAGAGCTTCCAAAAATTTTACAAATATCAAATTCTATTGAAAATGACATGTTATATACAGATTATAGCAGTCTTCGAGAAGTGTTTGATCAATTGCCAAAAGATATTCCGATTGACAAAATATGGTCTTACTTTTTCAAAAAAATGTGATAAAAATAACTTGATAAATATATTTAAATTGATCTCATTTATTTTTTCTGTTCCAATTAGTAATGCTTTTTGCGAAAGAACATTTAGTACATACATTAAACAATTTATATTCTAAAGAAAGGAATAGAATGGGTTTTGACATTATAAAGGCTGAACTGTTAATAATACAAAACATTGATGAAAATTCTAAAAATTTTCAAAATTTTTTACTAACGCCTAAAGGAACCGAACTAGTTAAGTCTGTTACTAAAAGTACAAAGTATATGTGAAAAAATTAACATAGTTAAATGTAAATTAATTGTAGGATGTTTATATTATTTGACGTAGACTGAATCGTTATACGTTTTTGTTTTTTTTAAGTTTTTGTATAATTTGTTATGTTTTTATTGTTTTTTTTTAAATAAAATTTAGCAGTTTTTCTGCTCATTTATACGTATGCGTTATTTTAATTGTCAAGATATTTTTTGAAATCAAGCTCATTTTAGGTGAGTGTCAAGCTGGCTGGCTTTTGGGATGTGGCAAGCCTACGACATTCCCATGGACATTATCTTCTTTGACATTATTGCATGCCACCAATATATGTAAATAAATCGTGGTGTCGGAAATGAATGTTATATACATAAATTATAAACGAAATAATAAGGTTTAAAGTGCATATTTTTTGCATTTAGGGAGCATATGTTTAAGTTTTTAGTGCATATTTAACATAAAACACTTCTTTTAGGGCACATTTCCGGTTTCCTTGCTTATAGGTAAGCATTGAAAGCAAATGTTCTTTTACCGCATAGGTTAAAATACCTAATGTGTAATTTACGCATAAGATACCTATTTGTGTAATATATGGGTATTAGTTGTACAAAAAGTATTCTTAAATATGAATTTTTAGTTCATTTCGCATTAATTTATGCAAATATAAAGTTTGAAACATTGGAGCTAAAAAAATATTGTTTTTATAAACATTTTTTTTGCAATTTTTCTATTTGGTACTAAAAAATGTTATCCCAAATACCTATTTTATTGATTTATTTATTTACTATTCATTTATTTCTTATAATTTATTTTTTCTCTTATTGATTCTAATATCTTATTAAAATTAATTATTTTAACATTAAAAAAACATCTAAAATAATTACAGAGAGGAAAATAATTACAGGGAAACCGCTTAACGCTCTCACCAAACAGCTACAAATGGTGAGAGCAGTTTGACCAGATTTTAAAATAATATAAAGGTAAATCAGGTTTTAAATAGAGCTAGAAAGAGCTAAAGAAGGAATTTTGAAGCCAAAAAATTAAGCTAAATTTTTTTCAAGCTTTGCAATAGTAACTTTTCATTATTTTAAAATTTTTTTTAGTTTAAATGGTGTTTATGTAGGTATAAATAATATGAAAATATATTTTTGGTTCATTTAATTGAAAAACATTCAATCAATAACAACCACCCAAGTGCTTAAAATAGCATTTCACAAAATAAATACGATTTCGACTCGAAGTCACTAAACTGGTGTGTTGGAAATCGCAATCACAAAAAATTAGCTATTTCAATTCGCAAGCAAAGAGGAAAGTGAAATCCAAGTGAACTTTCCTCTTTAAAAAAATTTGGTATCAAATTGCAAAAATAAAAGCATTCCCGTAAAATTTAAACTCTTTCTATTTAATATCATTTAAAAAAATAAAATTTTTATACATTTTAATACAAAATACTAAATTAAAAATTATGTTACTTTATTTCGACTATTGTGTTACTTTTGTTTACTTTAAAAACAGATGCATAAAACATATAATATGAAGCAAAAATAGTAAGGGAAAAATCTAAAAATAGTTGAAAAATTCTGTGTTGGATACTATGGTTTCAAAAAACATAGGGCATTGATAAGAATCTTTTTGGAAGATTATTTCGAAAAATAAACAGAACGGGCGACCCTTTGCACATGCAAAAGTGAGATTTGCGATTTTAAACTCACAAGTGATTTTTGCCATTGTAATTCCAAAAGAGTAATATCACCTACGCTAAAATTTTACTTTTCTTCTTTAAAATTTTCATACAATTTACTTTTGTATTGCTTAAACTGTTTTCTAATGAAAAGATGTTTGTGATTTGTAAAGTTGAAATTGTTTAATAAAATTTCGGCAAGTGTATCTAATTTCTTTTTCTGTTTCAGAATCTATTGTGTCTTTTTTTGAAATCAGATATTGCTCAAACTTAGTTAAAATACGGAGTTGGAATTCGAAAACCGTCTAAATTTGATTTTAAACGGCCAAAAATTTCGGACTTCAAAACGAAGTGAAGTTCTGAAAACAATTGCATGGGGTCCACGTCGTTACTTTCGAACATATTATTTACTTTTTGAACATCAGAAAGTAATGGCTTTAAAAATTTCAAATAGAGTAAATATTTTTCACTATAAAAATTTTTCAAGACTTTGGCTTGATGGCAGGATTCCGAAATAGAAGCAAGTTGAAAGTGAGTTTTTAATTCCAACCATTGTATACTTATTACACCAAGATGTCCATCAAATCTGCCGCAGTGAATATTTCTGCACTGCCAGATTATTATTATTTTTTTAACTACTTTATATGGTTACGGCACATATATTTATTTTGATAAACTGTTTTATTTATTTTGAAATAGAAATTAATTACACGAAATTGAAATTAAAGAAAATGCTAGAAAAAGCTAAATGAATTGTTGAAAAAAGCTAAGAGCTAAATGAAATATTTCGAGCTAAATATTAAAAAATAAAGCTAAATTTAGCTCCAAAAGAGCTAAAATGGCAACACTGGTTGAGAGGTTTAATTTAAATATAGATACTTAACCAAGTGAATGTTACTAGCATCGAAAAATGTATAGCCATTCTGTGAGAAACAGGATGAGTGAGAAAAAAATTTATATTTTTGAATTTTAATTAGTCATGCAGGGTGAGTCATATAATAATTCAACTGATATTCTATGAATCGTTACTTTTTTTCAACACAAAAATGAAAATTGTTTATATAGTTTTTTTTTAAATTTGCATATAAAGACAATAGGTCTGTTCAATAACTGAAAGTTGTTACAAATTGTTACTGGAAAGTGTTCACGTACTCGAAAAACTAGCAACGAGAGAGTGAAAAAGAGCATAAAAAGTTGAGAGAAAAAAATTTTTTTGCAAGTTTTTGCTAGTAAAATTTTTACTAGCAGGAATTAGCCAAACAGCTGTTTAGATCTTTTGTTTAAAAAATAAATGTTGGAAAAATTCATGAAAGAGTAAACTTTTTTAATTTTAATGAATTATTAATTTTAAGGAATTTATACTTTTTAAGAAATAAAATATATTAAATAAGGTAAGATTGCATATTTTTCTTTAATTTGACTGCAGCAGTGGCCGTTAAAAGAGTTTAAAACGCCTGAATTGGGTGGCAGAAAATTTTCCACCTTAAGGCTAAATCATAACTGGGGGTCTCCACGAGCAATAAACTTGGAAATAATTATGTTCTCATCTGGCAAATCCTATTTCCAACATCATATGTTCACGTATGGACCGCAGAAACATTTATTTGCAAATAAATTGCGACATAATTGTTCAAACTTATATTCAAGAAATAATGTTGAATATAATCTGTCAAATTGTATCGGCATTTGTTGTTTGCGTGAATTAAACAAAAGAAACTTGTAGCTGTGGTAAAAATACAGTTTTTTAAATGAAATAAAGCAAATTAAAATAAAATAAAATAGTTTTAAACAAAATTAAATAAATTAAAATAGAGACAAAAAACATCGATCCATTCACAGTGAATTTTTAAATTTATGTCCAATACCACAATACGTGTTCTATAGCTCAGAAGATGAGCCTATACATGAACATATTTGTGCTGTTATTCTGCCGACGTTATTTGTTATGTTCGGAAATAAATATTGCGCGTGGAGACATGCAGTAAAGGTTACAGTCGAAATATTATGTGAGTCAAATATAAGAAATAAACGTGGCAAGTTCCTGCAAAGAATAAATTCAACTAAATGAACAAAAAATTCCACAATTGCATTGAAATTAACTTTATTGCTACTGTTTACAGATATTTTAACTAAAAACTCTTTATGTATAAGCAGTTGTATCTTTATTTCTGCTATTTAAATACTTTACACATAAAGCTTTATTTACGGACAGTTAAAAGGTAACACTTTTTATCCTAAGTTGTGTTCGTGTACCTCAAAATGATAAAATTTTCATATATTTTTTACGATATGTCTAACTTTTCATACAAATTACTTACAGCTTATGTAAAGGTTTTTGGGTGTACAAACTGTTTATTGTGTTACTTGTAAATTTTTGCTAGTAAAGCGTTCATTTACTTTTTCGTATCTGGGAGAGTAATTTTACAAATTTCTGCTTTACTCTCTCGTTGCTAGTTTCTGCTAGGAAAGTAAATGAACAACCTAATGAATAATCTACATAGCGTTACAAAAAGATACACCACTGTCTCCAAAGAAAAATGCTTCGATGATTTGAACGAAAATGTTTGGTGTCATTTGCTGCTGAAAAGATATTTTCGCAGCTCAGTTTAGTCAAAACTAAATGCTGGAATAAGCATGATTTTAAGACCATCAGCAATTTAAAGAATTGTGCATAAATCGAAACGATTCCCATTAGGTTTGGTTTGCCAAAGATATGTTTTAATATTAAAAAAATTTATATTTTAATACTTCATCTATCGAGTCATATGTTCAGTTAACGAATGTTATTTAATTTACATTTTATTTTTTATTACTAAGAACTTTTTTTTGTTTGTTATTGCTAATAACACTCCACAACAATGAAAATGTTTCGGAGACCAAAACTTGATAATTCTTATGTATTTTCATCTGCTGAATTCAGAAATTATCATGAAATTTTTCGATTAGCTTTAGTTTTAAAGATATACGGCACTATTCTGTAAATCGAATCCGATTAAATTCCTCGTTTTTTTTTTCAAAAATAAAAAATGCGCCCATTGATGTATTTTAAATCATATATAGTACACTAATTTCAGATATGATATTTCAAGCTCCAAAGGATAGAAAACAAAAAAAAAGTTTAAAAAATTTTGCTATTAGTGGATTTAGTTTTTCAAAACCGAGCGTTTTTAAATCGACTCGATTTACAGAGCAGGTAGGATGGTGACTAAAATGTTCATAAATTATAGAATTTTTTGTATTCTTCGCATCATTCTTCCAGACGGGTCCTCAAAATCATAAAAAACAAGTAAAACATCTATATTCGCTGTGCCGAAGTTTATATACCCTTCCCCAACGAATGGAGTATATAAGATCGAAAATATAGAAGGCTGTTCAGTTCTTAGACAATAAATCAGTTGTCAAAAAATCGAAATCCAAGAATGTATTAGTAGAAAATTTTGTATTAGCATAAGCTTAAATAAAAACTTCTACACAGCACCAAAACCATACTTATAGCGTTTCCTTTTCTACAAAAGTGTGTTGCACTATTTGCCCTTTTTAATGAAAATTTGCAATATAATAATGTTTCGAAGAAGCGAATTTATTAGAAATTATTGTACCATCCCTTACGAAGGCAAATTTTTCCTTTAAAGGAATGTTAAATTGCAATTTTTTTAATAAAAAGTAAAAAAATTTCACATTTTTTTGTAGAATAGAAAACGCCATTAGTTGTACAAAAGGTAATTTACAAATGTTTAATTTCTTAAACATTAATTTTTAGGTTATATAAAGTTAATTTTGCATTAAGTAATAAAAATATAAATTAAGAATCATTTGAGCTCAAAAAATATTGATTTTCTAAACATTTGATTAAATTTTTCTATTTGTTACCAACAAATTTTGTCCCAAATAACTATTTCATTTGTTTTACTTATTTACTATTAATATGTTTACTATAAACTATTTTTTCGATTCCTGATTCTAATATCTTATAAAATAAACGTATTTTGGCATTAAAAAAATGAAAAAAATAAAACTTTCACCCGCCGAGATTTGAACCGGGCTACTTCGAGACGAAAATATGAGCCGGGTTCAAATCACGGCGGCTACAACTTTTATTTTATTTTTAATTTTTTAAATGTTTTTTTAATGTAAAAATACTTATTTTTCATAAGCTATTAGCATCAGGAACCGAAAAAGTAGATTATAGCAAACAAATGAATTCATATATTACATAAAAATTAGGTGTTTGTTTGTCTGTTTGCAGATTTTTGTTACGAATTTATGCCTAAACGGCTGAACCGATTTAAACAAAATTAGGTACAGAGATAGGTACATTTGTTAACCAATTTTGGAAAATCTTTTTTGGTTTGCCTGCAGTTTTATTCTGTAATCTTTTTTGAAAAATCAATGGGGAAACTTTATCCCATCAAGCATAACTCTGTCATTTGTGAAAAGATTTTGAAAAAATTATTTTTTTGTTTGAAAGGGTTCGCTTGAACTTTGTGGAAAGTGGCAATCGGGCGGAAAAAGTAGTAGCTCTATATATTGATTATCGCATAACTCCGTCATTTCTTGACTGGTTTTCAAAATGTTTGATTTGAAAGGACATGAAAGGTTTGATGAAAGGTACTATGAAAAATTGCAGACGGATACACAACTAGAAGAAGGACTCAACATCTTTGTATTGAAGTCGGTTTTTTCAGAATTATTTCGTCCATATTGCTAGACCAGACAGACGATAAATAACGCATTAAGGGTTTCTCCTCAATATGTTTAAAGCCCGTGCATCGCCAGGTTGAAAAAGCTAGTATTGTACAAAACATTGTCAAAAATAGACATTCATTATTGCCAGACACGTCCGAAGGTGCAAACGTGCCGCCAGACGATTTATTATCTGTTTTGACACTTTTTTCGGTTTTTTTGATTTTTTTTTTGGTTTTTGGCAATTTTTTTCGTTTTGGCGCTTTTTTTTTGTTTTTGTGATTTTTTTTTTCATTTATGGCGATTTTTCGTTTTTTGATGATACATATATTTAGCTTTTGCGATTTTGTTATGTTGTAGTGCTTTTTTACGTTTTGGCGACTCTTTTCGGTCTTTGGCGTTTTTAATTTTTAGGCGATCTTTTTTGTTTTGGTGATATTTTGCGTTTTAGCGATTTTTTTAATTTTGGTGCTCTTTTCCTTTAAGCGCTTTTTTCATTTTGGTGATTTTTCTTTTTGAAATTTTTTAATTTTGGAAATTTTAGTTTTAGCGTTTTATCTAAATTACATAGTAAAATTACATTAACTGATAGAACACCCTTTAATTTTTATTGTTTTAGTCTATTGTACAGACTACACCAATTAACACTAACTTTGAAGATTTAAAGTGTCTATATATAAGCGTCTGTATATTACATTGATATTTCAACATGATTCGCTTATCGCTTTAGAACGCCCTTTCATTTTTAACTGTCATATAATTGTTGTTGTAGTGGCAAAAGTTTTAAATATTCTGTGAAAATTTCAGGTCCGTAGCTCTTATGGTTCCCGAGAAAACAGCCTGTGACAGACGGACGGGTACGGAACCGTAAAAGTTTTCATTTTTGTGTTGGAAAAAAGTAACAAAAATGAAAAAAAGTACACATGTACACATTAGAAAAAAAGTAAGCAACTTTGGTGAAAAGTAACCAAAACGGCAACACTGCTTGTCATGCGATCTTTTGTAGGACAATTCATAGAATATTAGTTGAATTATTATATGACACACCCTGCGAGCCTAATAAAAATTTAAAAATATTAATTTTTTTCTCACTCATCCGTTTATCACAGAAAGGTTATACATTTTTTGATGCGAGAAACTTTCACTTGTTTCAGTATCTAATTCAAATTAACCTTCACAAAATTTGTAGCTGTTTGGTTGAAAGCGGTTTGCCTATAATTATTTTCCTCTCGAAAAAGCCGGGTTCAAATCACGGCGCCTAAATCTTTTATTTATTTTTATTTTTTTAGATGTTTTAAATACTTATTATTAATAAGATATTAGAATCAATAACAGAAAAAATAGATTACAGCAAATAACTGAATAATAAATAAATAAAATCATTAAAAGAGCTATTTGGGATAAACATTTTTTAGTACCAAATAAAAAATTTGCAAAAATGTTATAAAATCAATATTTTTTAACTCCAATGATTCTAAATTTATATTTGCATAAATAAATGCGAAATGAACTATATAACCTAAAAATTTATGTTAGAGAATACAAATTTTGAGTAGTAGGGAACTGTTCCCGCTGCGGCCATTAAAATTTTAAAATTTGGGTAATTAAAATTGAAAGTTTAATTGTTAAATAAACAAATGCGTAATTTGATACCCGTGGGAAAAAATAATGAAAGTGCCCTGTAGGAAAAATGTTGTTAAAAAAATTGTGATGAATTATAATTGAGTTAATGATGAGTGTTAGTGTAAAATTATAGTGTGTGTAATGTTTTTGTGTTGTAGATATTTAGGGTGTGTTTTGTTATAAAATGTCAATAGTGAGATTGTAACTTGAAAAAAGTGCCTTACTATAGACAAGGTGGTTATTATGGGTCGGAAGTATTGACTGACTTACTATAGACTAGATTGAGACATTGGGCAACGCACCATAGATTCGTAGACGATTTGTTGTTGACAATGTAACCAAACTTGTTGACAAGAGGTGACTTGAAGACAGTTGGTCCCATGGATCCTACAGGGATTTATTTATGGCTATTTTGTGGTGCTTGTGTTTACATTTAAAATGTAGTTGTGTTTATTTAAGTATGTCCGTCCACCAATTGACTGGTGGAGGTTTGTATATTTTCAGAATGTGGTTATGGAAGTGTTAGAGGGAGGTGTTAAGTTCCAATTAATATGTATGCATATACATACGTAATACAATAAGCGTTTGCTATTTGTTTATAATATTTTTTATGTCAAGCGGGGGTATTTGTTTTTTGCATCAAATAATCGCATGATCGTTTTGGATTTGTAGCTGTGTTGCTTATGCTGACTTTAGACGACATGTTTTTTACATATGGCTGTTTAGGTGTGTGAGACATATGTAACTTCGCATGTTTGTCAAAATTGTCAATTTACAGACGGTTTATAATATTTTCTTTTACACGTACATGTGCAATAACATCTGATATAACCTCTGAGTGTTCACAACAGCTGAGTTTTTTCACAATTTTCGGATATATATAAAGCGCTCTTTGCTTTTTAATGTTTTTTCAGCCAAACCACACTTTTGATAATTTAATACAGCTGATGTCAGATACCTTGTCAGATGAAAATAGAACACGCGCTAATTGAAAATTTTTCATCTGACTTTGCGTCTGTAAATGTCATCTGACAATGTTTCATATGTTTCACACGGAATGTATCACTTTTGCAGTGGGAAATTTGACAAGTCAGATGTAAAATACATATCGTCTAAAGTCAGCATTAGTACGACAGATGGTCTGAAATGTTTGTTTACGTTAAATATGTATGCTTAATCTTGTTGGTGTTTTTGTTTATTCAGGTGGATGTAATTTTTGTTTGTTGGTGGGGGGTTGGTTAGAGGTTGCGTTTACATAAAAAGTCTGTACATGTGGATTGATGTCTGTCTGTCTGTCTGTCCATATTAAAATCTTGTTTATTGCTTTGTTTATTCATCTGGACATGTTTTGAGAATGAGTCATCATTTGATAGCATAATTTCATTACTCAGAATTTAGTTGTGGTGTATTTGAAATAAAAAAACAGTTGTCTATTTTTATTTTTCTATACATTTATTATTTATTAAATAATTAAAAATTTTTTAAATTGTTAAGTTTATGTTAATAATATTAATAAATATAATATTAATAATACATAAATTATTTTAAACAAGATTTTTCTTTTGTTAGTAAAAGAGCATTTCTTAATGCGCAAATGCCATATGTGTGATAATTACAATAGAAATACTCGGGATATATAATTTCCATTTGTTTAAAGTTGATGCATCCAAAGTCCTCGATGTTAAAAACTCTTTTTTGAAGTATTTTTTCTAGCCATTGTCTCTTTTCTTCTCCTTTAACATATATTTTAGAATAGCGTACATTAGCTTTTAAAAACTTGCAGACGCTTTGAAATCTGACTGATCCAAGGTATATTGAACAGGTACCACTACAAGAACAGCTGTTTTAGTAAATTTGAGACTGTGTGTGTGTAAATTTGCGATTTTGACATATATCTGGGATTTTTCTATCAACAACGGGCATGGGTTAGTAAATCTGAGAGAGCTTATGAATGTGTGCGACTCACAGATAATGGATTTGACATATTTCTGGGGTATTTCTACCAACAAAATACATGTGTTTTTTGGTGTTGTATTTGTTTTAGTAATGGTGGTATCTGTACTGAATATGCCTTGGACTGATCCATCGTTCCACTTTAGGTGATGATAGTTCTTTGTTAATCAGTTTACTTCTTTTTGCTTCTTTGGCGATAGACATTTAAAATCAAAGGGTGGTTCTATAATGAAATTTATGGCTTCATTGTTGTTGTTGAAAACGATCGCTACTTCTTTTGCGATGAAATCATTTGAATCGCTTTTGAATCCTTGTATATCTATACAAACTATATTATCATCCATATTGTTTAATTTATAAGACTTTTCGGACTTTTCCTTTTATGGGTACATATTCAATTATGCGATCATGAATAAGAATGCAGTAAGCTGATGTCTTTGATGCTGTTTCAAATTCAATTTTTATATCAATTGGTCGTTATTGAGCGATTCGTTTTGATGGCTGACATGTACTACAATTTATTATTTTTTAAATCTTGAGCAGTTAGAAGCGGTTGAGATTCTCTCATGAAATCTTAGATACATATCATATAGAATTGCATAGCGTTCATTCTTAAATTTGATATTTAGATCATCATATGATACTGAATTTAAATGTAGTTTTAAATTTGTCAGGTCACAATGAACAAACTTATTTTCTTGTTGAAAAGCAATCAATACAAAACGGGGTCGTTCTCTATTTGCAGCTAATTTAACATTCCAGATATGACTTGTTCCTGTATTAAGCTGTGGATTCACATGACCATCCCAACTACGGAATGCCATCGGTATAGAAGCACCATTGTTAATAATTTTTATCATATTCAACTTGCTAAAACCAGATAATTGTACATGTGGAATTCTCCATGAGATGAGTGAAATTGAAAGTTTTGCTTTTTCCGTGGAAACGCTAGAGTGTACAAGATCTTCATCGTTCTTATTACGCAAGAGTATCAATTCATGTTTTCCATTTAGTATGACTTTGTTGTAGTCTTCAGCGAAACCCAAAGCATTTTTAAGGGTACATAAAATTAAAATATCCATTAACAAGTTTCAAATCATTAATTTTATTCCATCCAGCATTCTGCATTCCAGTGCTTTCCGTTGGTGATAAAGAAACCAAATTTTGTATGGTACTTGTGCCTCCTAAATATCTTGTATGATCAATTTCAATACCATTAAGTTCATAACGAATTTAATCAAAGAGATATGCAACAAAGTTGTTTTTAATTTAAAGTTGTCTGTAGATGTGGAGGGTTCCTCATCAATAACAGATCCCTCTACATATATATATATATATATATATATATATATATATATATATATATATATATATATATATATATATATATATATATATATATATATATATATATATATATATATATATATATATATATATATATATATATATATATATATATATATATATATATATATATATATATATATATATATATATATATATATATATATATATATATATATATATATATATATATATATATATATATATATATATATATATATATATATATATATATATATATATATATTTAATTTAATTGTGGATATATTTCGGAATATTATTACTCGATATATTTTTGAATATTATTAAATTACGTGTTGATAAGAAGTCAACTACCAAAATATTCCCATTAGATTCATGTGCTTAATTCCATACCATAATGGGTTAGTCCTAATAAAAACATAAGGGGAGAACTTAAAAAAGCAAATATATAGGCCTTTTATAGTATACATGTTCAGATTTCGATTGTATTTAGGAATCAGTTAATATACCAAACTCAAATATTGTTAGATAACTGTAAAAGCATATTAAATTTGCTTAGAGTTATCATATTAAGTATTCCTTTAATTCAACATTAGACATATGTACTATATATACATGCATATTTAGAATACTTATAACAGAATTTTTAAATAATTATGTATCGATGCATATTCATATTAAAGAAAATTATAGTGAACGATAAAAACTATATTTTATAGACTAAAGGCTCAGTTAGCCGACCGTAACGTTGATGTAGTTGCATGTGTTGATCGTTTCTGTCTCATAGCTTTTCAATGTGAAAGAAACGATCAGCACATGCAACTACATCAACGTTACGGTCGGCTAACTGAGCCTTAATTTCGATTTATATTCTCAAGTCATCAAGTTCGAACACACTAGAAGGTTTTTATACGATGATGGTTCATATGATGACGTTGCTAACAAAATAACTGAATTGTTAATGAATTCTACGTAATTATATGAGTAGTATGTTTTCGCCGGTTCTCTGACACTTTCTCCCATAAGGATCAATGTAAAAGTGCACATCATGCAGTGGCGTACCTGAGGGGGAGCATTTACACATGTGTGTCTGTTCTCGATCACTTTCTCCCATAAGGATCAATGTAAAAGTGCACATCATGCACTGGCGTACCTGAGGGGGACCATTTGAATATAGTTAAAGGGTGTCGGAGGTTTTTCGATCACCTTTTTCAAACATAATCTTGCTCATGCAGTGGCGTTACCTTTTTCTTATTTTTCTTCATACAGGATTATTTTTAAGGGATGATAATTTTAAATGAGAATTTTGTTAAGCGGATTTTTTTTTTAATATTTCGTATCTTTTTTCTATTTTATGCATTTGCAAGTGATACATTGCTATTGACTAGAGTGGGTGAGTGAGTTGGAAAATTGTATTTTGTTATGTATGTGTGCAGATACATTGAACAAATGCACATGTTCAATAGCGACTTCCTCTTTTGCTAGACCGACCTGTAAATATTGCTTTTCTAATTTTTGGTAAATTGTGTGTGTGTGTGTGTACAGATGCATCGCTATTGGTCAGTTTGAGTGAGCGCGTTACAATATTCTATTATATTGCGCATGTGTGCGTGTGTTTGCATTGGATAAGTTTCTGTCTGTCCTCCTATACTAATTTTGTGTGTGTGTGTCTGTTTGCATTTGTTGAAATATTAAAGTAAGGGAAAATTTTTAAACACCTGTGTAAGACTGTCTATTTTTATGATACATAATTTATAGCTTTACCAAGAAAAAGGATCAGTAATTAAAAAAAGGTTACAAAAAACAACATGCATTTGTATTACATAAATGTATGCGATGCATGGACAATTTTTAAGATTTGTTAAACAGATGTATGGGGCTGTCTATTTTATCATTACAGTTGACCTTTTATTTTATCGTAAAATTTTTAGTTGACATTTTTTATGAGCGTCTGTCTCCTCTACTAACTTTGTTGTTGTCCGCTTTCATCCCAGCATACCATATGCGCTCTAAATGAGCACATAAAGACTCTGTCATCTGAGCGCTGTCGCTCATAATGAGTTCATAAAATAATCAGAAAGTATCTCAAAAGCCTCATAAAAGAGCGTGTTTTCCTACTAAAGTGGTCACTCATAAAAGAGCTCTAACTTTTATGCATAAAAGAGTCTTTTATGAATAATTAAAAGAATCTTTTTTGCACGCATTTAGAACTCTTATTTCAGTGCATAAAATAATCTTTTTTGCACGCATTTAGAACTCTTATTTCAGTGCATAAAAGAGTCTTTTTTGCACGCATTTATAACTCTTATTATTATCCTAAAAATCACCAAAAATACAGATAATTCAATATACAAGTTTTTATTTAAAAGATTTCAATGTTATTAAAAGTAATTTAAAAAATTAATGTTTAAAAAAAAAAAAAATAAGTAAAATAAATTTAAGTAAAATAATTTTTTTTGCATATTCGCCTAGTTCATCATTGCTTATTTTTAAGGTTTTCTCGATATTTAATGCGGTCGTTTGCAGTCTGAAACCATCTTAAACTACAGTTATTAAACACCTTTTCATCTACATTAAATTTACGGTTAAAGGCTGCTCTTATAATTGCTGTTATTGTCATAGCCTGTAGACATTTTTTTTCTTTTGTTCCTTTCCAAGAGTATTTTGATGCTAGCTCATCAGTGAACATTTTTTTCCAAACATGACGAACGAACTTTGTTGGATCTGATATGCAATATTTATATATCTCGTGCTCCTTAATAGATATATCAAAAATTATAATAGTCAACATTTATTTTATAGAACTTACTAGCTTGGTGCACATATCCGGTGAGCTTTGTAATTTTTGCTCAAATTCTTCCAAATTGAATATATTTCCAAAGGGTTCTTTAGGAAGAACTGACTCCATTTTGACCTGCTGAAGATTTTTTCTCTGTGACGTCACCTCCGTCAAAAGCCGTGTGTGCATGGCAATGTTTTCCGCCTCCAAGTCTGCTACTCGTTGTTTTAGGTCTGAAGATATATAAAAGTTATTAACTATACATATATTTGACATTTTTGTTTGTTTATTTACCTTCATTTGCTGTCAAAATTTTATCCATTTTGCTGTTCATCTCTGACATGTGACTTAAAATATTCTGTAATATATCTAAAGAAAACCAATGTTTTAATATTATTGAATTGAAAAGCTGGAAAATATATTTTTACCGGTAGAAGGATGTAAAAATATATTTTTACCGGTAGAAGGTGTATCTGGCTCGTTCGTTTGGGCCTTCTCCGTTATTTTCAAATAAATCATTAAATTTATTCATTTTGATCGCTGTGTATAAGTGGTATGAATATGATTTGGTCAAGGCTTTTTAGGCAGGCCACTTTGGAGTCGATTTGTTCAATACTGTGTGTTAATGTTTCTTCAATAATTATAAGGTTTTTAGTGTATTTTATATTGAGCAAGCTACTAAACATAGGCAAATCAAATAAGTTTTCTAATGCCAAAACTTCATTACAATTAATAAAAACATTATTATTTTCGTAAAAAAAAAAAATTTACTTTAAAAACTTTTGTACCAACTGTGTAGAAATTATCAGGTTCATTTGACGACAAAAATATATTTTTATAATACACAGAACATTCACCAAAAACTAACTCATGTTTTGAAGTTTTTTTTTAATTACGTTAATGCTATGTTCTACAAGACGATTGTATATTTGTGTAACTACTTGATTTCCTTTTCGAACTTCGTCTGCAAGGTGAATTAAACAGTGAAAATTAAACTTTAAAAGCGTTGGATCATAAAGATCTGGAATTTTCTGAACAAAACTATTAAGAAGTTGTTTTGCGCAATAATTTTTTTTTAAGCAATACTCCTCTGATAATAGAATTCTTATTGCAATACTTAGTTCTAGAAAATGACTATAACGGCTTGGCGTTAAGACTCCTTTAAGCACTATGGGCCCAGTATATAAAAGAAATTGCCTAAATTCTGTGGCTTTCCATCTGTCAATATCTTTAATACTTCTGGGCTTCCTATTAAATTCTTTACAAATGCTAGGTTTAAGATATAGTAGTTTTTCATCGAGTAAAGTGATTTTAGATTTAGCTAAAGAAAAGTTTTTGCGACGTATTTGTATCCAATATTTTAACAAAGTTTTCATTACACCAAGGCATACTACATGCATGTAATCTAAAGCCACTTGATTTACTATATTGATCGGCAATTCTTCAATTTTCAGCGAGTGTGAAATATTATGATGGTTTGAATGAATTCTATTTCTAAAATGTTCATCAGTTCTCAGCAAATTATCACAAAATCGGTAAATATTTCTATCTTCGAAACGTTCACCACGTTGCTGGCACTTTGTGCATGCGAAATAACCAGTGTGACTTTTTACTCCAAGCACAAAAGCGCGTGCTGGGGCATCACATATTACGGAACGAATACTAATATTATATTTTTTGGTTTTATAGTTAAATCCCTCTGAAAGTAACACTTTGAGCTCTGAAACAAACAAATTTAAGTACTCGTTTACATCACTTGGTTTACTTTTACCTACAAAAACCCCTGACACTAAAACCTTTTGAAAGCCATTGACATTTATCAAAATGGGCCATGCCTCTGAGCTTGAACTTTTGAACAGTGGGAGCCCATCGATATTAATATTAATATGCATGTCATTTTTTTCTAGCGAATTATGTTCGCAGAAATCTGTCAAGGCGTCTTTTATGCCATAGTGCACGTATTCACCGCCTGCGATTTTAATGCAATTTATTTCTCTGGGGGTTTTTTTAGAGCTCTGGAATCATCTGGCAGTTCTGGTATTACACTACGCAATATATTCAATAAATTATTAACTGCACTATTACTAATGTTAAAAATTACGGCCCATTCTGCTAATCTTTGGCGTAAACAACTCCCGTTATCAACATTTTCGTCAAATGCATCAGGTAAATTTTCGTTTATACTTTCTAAAAAAGTTTCACTTGGCACATTTCTCTCAGCAACACTATTATTTTCAATATTTGAACCTAGATTTGCATTTCTTAATTTTTTTGCACGAAGTTCACTTATTATTAATTTACTTTCTTTAGAGCTTGCTCTTTTCATTATATTAATTTATTTTATTTTTAGTTATATTAAATTTACTCACAATTGCGACTGTACGCCTTCAAAAATATGCACAAATGAATATATATATTGGTAATTTTTTTTGTTCTGCTTAGCATGCATTTACCGTTATGTTTCAGCGCGTGTACGCAGAAAACACTCATAAAGAACTCATAAAAAACCTCATATATGAGCTCAGAAATATTTACGCAGAAAGCACTCATTGAAACTCATAAAAACTCTCATATATGAGCTCATACATAAGAGCGCTCCGACAATGGTATGCTGGGATTTGTCGAAATATTAAAGTGTGGGAAAATTTTTTAAACACCTGCGTAAGTGTGTCTTTTTATTAGCCACATTTCTTATTTTTTCCAAGAAAAAGGATCAGTAATTAAAAAAAGGTTACAAAAAACAACATGCATTTGCATTACATAAATGTATGCGATGCATGGAAAATTTTTAAGATTTGTTAAACAAATGCGTGGAGCGGTCTATTATTTTTTTTATTACACTTTCTTTTTTATCATTGCAGTTAATAAGATGAAAAAATTTAGGATTTGATTTTATTTTTTTGTTAATTGGGTGTATTAGTAAGTTCTTTTAGTATGTAGAGATTTTTCCCTTATACTAATAAAATTTAGTATAAATACAATTTGTTTTCCTTATTATTATTCAAATACTGTTGAAGTACCAAACCAAAATGAGTAATTTTATTTCAAGTTTTTTAAACACTGACGATGAAGAGACACAATTGCTGTCTCCTATCATCACTAACAATGAAGTAGACGAAGAACTGCCATTGGAAAATGGACAGTTCATCGTCCTGTCAAATGACGATTCCGAGGGCGAAAATGCTGTTGGCGATCTGTCAAATAGCAATTCGGAGGACGAATATGCTGAGGGGGATCTGTCAAATAACGATTCTGAGGACGACCAAGGTGAAGGCGAACATGCTGAGGGCGATGCTGCCTACAATATCATCATAAATGATATCATAAAAAATGCAAAGAAGACAAAAGAGATGATAGACAACGAATATAAAGCCATTCAACTTTGTGTGGGTAAGTGGAAGAGCTTAAAGAGGGAGACGAGCTGTCTTCTTTATCAACTATCCAAGGTTGATAAGAAGAGGGCTAAGATGTTAAAATGCCTTAAAAATTTAAGAAGGAAAACATCTCTCCCTACGGCTAACCCACTCGAAGTTGCTTACAAGGCAACATATGAGTGTGATATTTGTCTGTGCACTATATCAGGGAAGAATATAGTGCACTTAAGCTGTACACACTTTTTCTGCTCCCATTGTTTTAAAAAGATGGGAACGTTAAAGTGTGCCACATGCAGACAAAGCATCACAACACTTCATATGTTTGCTATACAGCGTGAACGTTTCTATATCAAAAATGTTCCGCTGGACTTTTTCTTCCCACCACCATTATTTTGAAAATAAATCTATTATATAATTAAAACAAAAATAAATGTGTTTCATTGGTTTTATTTAATAGGATCTTTTTACTTTTCAGATTACATAAATAAATTTATAAAATTAAGTTTTTTTTTATATTTCTTTTTTACTTTTCAGAAATAGGTTTACAGTTAAAAAGTCTTTTATATAAATTAAAAAGTTTTTGTGTTAATATATATTCATTATAATATAAGTTACATGCGCATATATTAACATCCTGAACGCAATCCTTTGTTATTATATCACAATCATATTTATGTAATTTATTATGAAAATATATGAAAGGAGTATAGACATTACTATACATTCTTAATTCCTCAATCATTCTCAGAAATAATTTCTTGTGTTCCTTGTCGATATGATTACTGTATCCATCTAATAGATCCTTTAATTCAGCTGATGAAACCATTTCAGATAAAAGGCAATGTAGCTCGCAACAGTATGAGTGAATAACTAATTGAAATTTATCAGTTAAAGACTATTTATTATGAAGATGTTATTGAAATGAGTAAACAAACGTTTGCGGTGTTTTAAATATTCTCTTTATTAAGAGATACAATTTTTCTATACAACTGATCATGTCCACGAAAAGTGTGGACCACTTATAGTTTTCCATAAATTTTTAGCTTGTTTATTTAATTTTATTCTTAAATTTTATTAAAATTACAATTTTTACATTTTGTTACATTATATACATTGTAATAAGTTTGTATGAGCTGCTTTGCTTCTTCCTCTGCTTCCATATTTTTTCTTCTATAGTACGAGCAGCAGCAAATGTCTGGTCCACATGTTGTATTATCGTTCGACCAAAAACAATCTTCATAATGCTCTCCAAATTTGTTTTTTCGTGTTTTCAGGCTGCTTGCACTCTCCAGATGTGATTGAATATTGATGAGTTTGTATTTGTCTTCATCAGAAACAATATGGGAACATCTTTTTAAGAAATCATATATATCTTTTATTATCATTGTTACTAATGCGTATGACTACATGAGTACACTAAACGATTATGAATAATCATTAATGTTTTTAGTTTTGTTATTTATACTGTTTTTAATTCTTTGCAATCGATAGAAAATCTAAAACTTACTTACTCATTACTTTCTACTTTATTAATAAAAAGATAACATCAATTTTTTTTAATTTTTTATTGAAATTATTTATCTAAACTAACTATAAAATATAGGTAATTAGTATGCTTACAATAGTTTTCTTATTTCGTTTGTAAGAGGAATATATTCAAACATTTTATCATGTATAATTAAACAATATGCAGATGTATTAGGTGGAATATTTTTCAAGGTTTTAAGTTCAATTCTAATATCGATTGGTCCAGTTTTCACTGTTTCATTTTGATGAGTAACATCTAAGACAATTATTGGAGCCATAGTCTTAAAATTTTCTCTTGTTAAAAGTGGTTGTGGATCGCGTGAATAATAACTTTGTTGAAACTTTAAATACATATCATATAGAATTGCAAAACGATTTCTGTCAAATTTAAGGTTTAGATCATCATACGGATATGTATCAGAGTTAAGATGTACTTTTATATTGGCCAAATCACAATGCTGAAACTTGTTCTCACTATTTCGAAGTCCTAGGAGCAGGAAACGCGGTCTTTCGTTTTCAGTGGCTAGCTTAACATTCCATAAAACTGTTGTACTTTCGGGAAGTGAAGGATAGTAATACATATCCCAACTCCTAAAAGCAATGCATAATGGATGACGATTGTTAATTGCTTTAAACATTTCCAATTTATAAGCATCAGCAAGTTGAATGTGCGGCACTTTCCAACTAACATTTAATATTGATAACTTGGTTTTTTCGGTTGATAGTTTAGATTTAAAAACCTGTTTATCATCTTTAGATCGCAAAAGAATCAATTCATGTTTAGAATTAACTATTATTTTATGAAAATCTTCAGCAAATCCAAGTAATAACTTTAGTGGAAGACAAAAATTGAAATAACCATCTACAAGTGTAAGATCATAATTTTTGAATGGTGACCATCCTTCGTTCAGAAGATTATCACTTTCAGATTTATTCAGTGACACATAGTTCTTTAATTCTGTTGCAATGCCCAAGTGACGTGTGCGATCAATTTCTACGCCATTGATTTCATATCGAATCTCATCAAATAGATGTCCTATACAATTGTTTAGAAGAGTTATAGATGTAGAAACTGTTGAGTCTTCCTTTGTTGCAAGTCCTTCGATGTATAGAAGACTTTCGCTTGGTAAAACATACAAATCTTAATTTTGAATTGTTATACGAATCTCATCATTATTTTTAAATGACTGTAAATATGATGTATAGCTATGATACTCCTTTTTGATAATTGAATTATCAAATTGTGGTTTTTGCAAAATATTAATAATATTACTCATTGTTCGTTCAACGTTTCTTATTTTTTTAGATGAAATCCCAAGTTTCTTAAAAACTCCTTATTATCCTCACGAAGAATATTATTTTGCTGTTGTTGTTGTTGTATTATTCCTTTAACTTTTCTTTTTTCCCATTCTTTTAACTGATTATCACAATTTGATGGCTTTCCGGTTTCGTCTTCCGTTGATAAGGATAGAATGAATGGTGTACGCTTTTGCAATCCAGTTTTATTATATATAATCATTCTCTCATAGGCTTCAAATGTAATCGTATTGTTGTTTTCTCACCACGAAAATTTATTAAGTTTCCGTCTTGATCGACAACTTTTAAAACAACACTATTTATTGCTCTTGAATTTACAGGTAGATATATTACATTAGTCGGAGCCTCAGTTATTTTATATCCTGGACTAACGTTAAGTGAAAACTGATGCAAAATATGTGCGGAGATGTTATTTATATATGATCCGCTTACAATATTACATTCAACGATTACTGTATTAATTTTGGTTATATCAATTGTTTTATCGGAGTAATGTTCTATACCAGGTTCCAAAACTCTTGTACTGAAACCTAATAAGGATCCGATTGATCTCGCCTTATTGAAATAAATTGAATCTATAGTACTTTTTATACATGTTTGTAGGGTATTATAGTTTGCTCGTACATCAAGGGCTCCATTTACGTTTATATCATGGTATTTATTTGATAGTACTTCAGCTATATCTGATAATTCATATGATCCAACAGGAACTTCTATTTCAAGCTTACCAATATGAAATAAATTGTTCTCTATATCGACATTCGGTATTGAGTGATATGTGTCAAAGCTTACTAAGCCGCAAACATAATTTTCATTTAGTTCGATTGCTGGAAAATAGTTTGCAACAAGATATGAAGAGTCTCCGTTTAATGTTAATGTAATTGACATTTTAACGTTTGATGAGTGAATAGTTTATTATTAAAAATAACACTGATTTTTATAATAAAGTATTATCGATATTAATCCAAGAGTTGTGTTCTGTCGAAAATCCTAATCATTTAACATAAGCCATATTTCTTCTTCTTTTTAAAATTTTTTCAACTAAATATGTTTCTGGAAATTTAGTTTTCATAAGCTCATGTTCGTAAAAACCACCTTTAATTTCATGACCTTGATAGTCTTGCAGTATATAGGTATTAGGATTTGTATTTTTTATAGTTTTAATTTTAAATATTTCGGTAGTCCAATTTGGTGTGTATCCTTTTTCAAATGTATGCTTATATTTACTTATTCGGACATTATCATTTAATTTAAACTTGGGTTTTTTAAATACTTTTAAATTGTTGTAGACTGTATTCAATAACAAATTTTCATTTGATGAATTTACTTCTTTGGGTGTCATCTGTATTGTTCTATGAAACGTATTATTATATTTATCAACAAGTTCTTGATATTTGTTTATCCATTTGTATGTCCCCTGGTAGCTAAACTCTTTCCACATCATTCCTTTTAAAGTTCTGTTAAATCGTTCTATTATGGATGCCTATAGAACACTATATGTTGAATAGTGATTAATTTGGTTCGATTGCATTAGATGATGAAATTGATTATTGAAAAATTCTTTACCATCATCTGTTTGTAAATTTTTTGGTATTCTATTGTTGTTAGTGAAAATACTTTTTATAGCATTCAATACACTGGTTGCAGTTTTATTTTTTAATGCTACAGCCCATGCTTTTTTTGAAAATGTATCTATTACTGTTAGAAGATATCGATATCTGTTATTATGTGCTGCATAGTTCCCCATTTCAACCAAATCAGCTTGCCATAAATCATCAATTCCTTTCATTATAACTCGTCTTCTCTTAAAATTTTTTCGTGCTTGTTTGTGGAGCTCGTTAACTATTTCTCTTTTATCGACGTTCATTTTGCATATGTGAGTACACGTCTACAAGATTCTTATCTTATATAATTTATATTTTATTTTACTTTGCTGCTTTAATTTTAAGAAATTCAAGTTTTCGTTTTTTTGCATCATCTACATTACCATTTCTTTCAATCCTTTTAAAAATAAAATCTTCAATTTTATTAAATCTTCCTTCAACATTTTTTATAAAGTCTTTATTTGCAAAGTGTATTTGATTATTTACTGCTTTTTCAATGAGTTCAACATCTTTATCAATATCTTTTGTAATCGATTCTCGTAATAGTTTTATTTCATTTTTAATAATATTTATTTGAGAGCCATATTCGTTTTTAAGTTCTTCAATTTCATTTATTTTTTTTTTCAATTTTATTCAAAAAGTCCACATTTTCATTGCGGAACTGTTCCTTAAAAATTTTTATCGTAGTGTATATTTGCTGCATATCTTTTGTTATATTATTTATTTGTAAATTTTGCTTGTATACCCTTAACTTTGAATTACTATTTAGATTATTTTTGATCGAACTTTCTCCAAATTTGTTTATATAGCTCATTTTTAATGTATTATATTAGCTTCTCGCAATTCTTCAACAATTGCAATTATTTCGTTTTTGTGATTGTTATGACCAGCACTTTCCGATGAAAGAAGTAAACGCAATCTGTCAACTAATTCATTTGGATCATCCCAATATATATAGCTTGGCTTACGGTTGTCTACAGATTTTAACGATAATCCACTGCCTTCCTTTAAAATATTTGGTTTCGCAGTAAATAACTGTTTTATTATATTGACATATTTATATGCTCGAGTACCTTTAATTTGACGTTTAGGTTGATATTGACGCTTATGCACATTTGTATTCTTTAAAAGTTCTTTATAATTTTTCAAATCATTTTTGGTATAATGTAGAGGCTTTGAATGAAAGACTAATTCGAATAATCCTGGAGTCATTTTCCATGTTGCATTTCCTATTTGAATAGAATTATCTGCATTAAAATTTAGCACATTATTTCCATATCGCCACTTTCCGCTTTCATCTATGTTGAAACCATAAACCATATCTAACTTTTTATTACTCAGAAGCAATTCTATATTTTCAACTAATGAGGACTTATTAATAACGGACACTTGATGTTTGCTCTTATCATAATCATTATCATCACCATCAATTTTTACATCTAACTTTCTTATTTTGTTGATAGGACTGTAAATAGTTGTATTATCATCATAACCCTCAGCATCACCAAAGTTATCAGAACTATCATTGGATGATAGTGATGGAAGTTCTGAATCTGATATATCTGATCTGATAAGCATCTGATTTGTAATCCTGAGTTTTTTTAATTATATTATGTAAAGGTTTTGCTGTAGGTGTATATCTATCTTCCAATAAATGACCGGATTGATAAGCATCATCAATTTTTTTAATTATCTTATTCAGGGGTTTTGTTACAGGTTTAAATATATCTTCCAATAAATTAAACCTATCTACTTCGTTTAATTTTATATTTTTCAGCTTTTCTTTTAATATCTTTCTTGTCTTAACAATATCTTTTAATAATTTGTTATTATGCATTTCGAACTGGTTTGTATATGGTTGTGAACTTCTTTGTATCTGATATCGATCTGGTTTGTATCTGATATCGATCTGGTTTGTATCTGCTCTGTATCTGCTTTTTATCTACTCTGTATCTGCTTTTTATCTGCTCTGTAGCTGCTTTTATCTGCTCCGTATCTGCTCTGTATCTGCTTTTTATCTGTTCTGTATCTGCTTTTTATCTGCTCTGTAGCTGCTTTTATCTGCTCCGTATATGCTTTTATCTGCTTTGTATCTGCTCTCTATCTGCTTTTTATCTGTTCTGTATCTGCTTTTATCTGCTCTGTATCTGCTTTTATCTGCTTTTATCTGCTCCGTATCTGCTCTGTATCTGCTTTTATCTGCTTTTTATCTGCTCTGTATCTGCTTTGTATCTGCTCTGTATCTGCTTTTTATCTACTCTGTATCTGCTTTTATCTGGTTTGTATCTGCTCTGAACAAATCTCACTTAAAGTTGTATGAATTTATCAAAACCTTTTCTATATCGACCTTTATTTATCGCATCATCCTTACTGACAACAACGAACCCATATTTATCTTTCCAGCACTCAGTACATATATCCGTAAATTCTTTAAATGTCACATCTCCAATAACATGGTCATTATATATATGGCGTAAATTCATTTCATCTTGTTTAAAAATTATAATCATATTGGCATTATCTCGTATTAGATGCTTTGGAATTTTTGTATACGTTTGACATAAATAAAAGCAATCAATATGCTTATG
The DNA here is from genome assembly GCA_956483635.1 of Panzeria rudis. Lineage (NCBI taxonomy): Eukaryota > Metazoa > Arthropoda > Insecta > Diptera > Tachinidae > Panzeria > Panzeria rudis. The sequence continues at coordinate 36,161 of CATQFL010000222.1, forward strand.
TCTACCCATACAAAAGTAATCTCTTATATTATCTTGTTTACCACAAATTACATCATCAAATATTATAATAGAGTTTGGTTTTGCTTCTGCTGGGCTTAAAACTTTATCATTTTCCGAAAATGTAAAAAGATTTATTCCTTTTATTGGTTCGATCAGTTTCTTAAGGTCACAGTATTTTGGTTGATATAAAGACTTTGAATATATATACAAATTTCTAAATCTAAGACCATTAGGACTTTCTATTAGACCAATCATGACGTTAGTTTTACCACAGTTGGAAGGTCCTACAATTAATGCTCGTATTGAGTTGGGTAATAGTGTGCTATGTTTAATTTTAGCTTTCTTTTCCTTTGATTCGGCCACATTTCTTATAACAATTTGTTTAGCTTGCTCTTTTAATCGCATATTGATAACTAATATGTTTTAGCTATAAATTCAATCTTATATACGGAAATCTCATCATTTCAATTTTTAGTATGGAACACATTATACATATGTATATTAAAGAAGAACAAACACTAACATGGTTATAAACTATAACAAAGGAGATAGAGATAATCAGTATAAGATTGGTAGCGGCTTAGTAAACAACTTAATAAACAAATTACCAATTGAACTTCATTTACCTGGTTATCAGTTTTGTGGACCTGGAACGAAACTAGAAAAACGTTTAGCAAGAGGAGACAAGGGGATAAATTTGTTAGATGTAGCTTGTAGAGAGCACGACATTGCATATTCACAAACAAGCAATATCAATAAAAGACATCAAGCAGATCAAATATTAGCTGAAAAAGCCTGGCAACGAGTAAAATCAAAAGACAGTGGTTTGAGAGAACGAGGACACGCTTGGTTCGTAACAAACGCAATGAAAGCAAAAGTTAAATTTGGATTAGGTATGAAGAATACTAAAAATTCTAAACATAGAAAATCGAAAAATAGAAGTCGTAAAAAGAGAAAAGCATGTGATAGAAAATTGTTTTCAACCACTGTTAAAAACACACTGAAACTCTTGAAAAATAAAAAACCAGACAATTTAAACGCTGTTGTTGAAATTGCACAAAAAGCAGTTTCTTCAAACTTCAAAGGGAAGAAGAGAGCTAATATTGTTATACCAAGAGTAATACCAATACCAAAAATTGGTGGATTTCTTCCATTAATTCCAATCCTAACAGCTTTGTCAGCACTTGGAGGTTTGGCTTCGGGTGTATCAGCTATAATCAAAGCTGTGAATGATATAAAAAGTGGAAAACAACAACTAGCTACACGGCATAATAGACATATGGAATCAATTGCCATGGGAAAAGGTTTATATCTTAAACCATATAGATCTGGATATGGCCTTTATTATAATTCAGCTCCAAAAAACTTTTAGAAAAACTACCCAATCGACCATTAACTGATCTAGATTTAATGAAATATGCTAAACAACTCAAACATTTTAGAGGTATTTTTATGCGAGACAGTTTGCCTAAAAAGACATTAATTCAAGAATGTGGTATTGCTAATTTAGATAGCTCTAGTGGTCCTGGAACTCATTGGGTAGCCTATTATAAAAATCATAATTATAAGGAATATTTTGATAGTTTTGGGAACTTGCGTCCACCAGTTGAAATAGCTAATTACTTAAAAACACCAATTGAATATAATTATAAACAAAAACAACACTTCAATACATTTAATTGTGGTCATTTATGTTTAAAGTTTTTATTCAATAAATATAATTTGAAATAAAACAACATTTTATCTCTTTCTTTTTTCATAATAATTTTTTATTTTACAATTGTTTCTTATTATTTTAACAACTTTAGGTTAATTACATATCTATATTTACATTAAGGAGAATATCATCATCCTCTTCCATAAATTCTTCATACATATTTAAATTTGTTGTTTCTAGTGCTATTTCTGGTCTTGATATTGATGAATGACAATTTAATCTATAATGCCCCCACGCGTAAGTATCAACGCCATTTTCATGTACAAATCTCTTATCATCTAAATAACTTAATGTTAACTTACTAATGTATTGCGTATAAATATTATGTACCTTAGACCTAAATACATACATAGAATCATAAAATAACTGTTTATTTAATAAACAGTTTCTAAAATCATTAATACTTAATTTAGCTGTAACACATTGTTTTACACCTTTTATTATTTTTATTTCCTTATCTACCTTATCTATTTTTACAGAATACATTTTGGCTCGTAAACCAATGAACTCCTTAATTACCTTGCCATTGCATTCGTCCTTCATCATCCCTAATACTTTTTTATTCATCAGAGGAAAGTTGAATACATTATCTTCCGGATATGCAGATGTATCAAAATGAATTTTGATATCATCTCTAATATCATCATATAGGTCATTTGTTTTGATATCATATATAAAGGAATCAGTATCCATATAATTAAGATTAATATTTTCAAGATATTTGGGTTTCATATAATCGTAATGGAAACTATACATTTTTCATTTCGATAATTCTAAAACAGCAAACCCAATGTAAATAGGCTTATTATACTCAGTTCGTACTCTACTCATTTCAATGGCAACCATTTCATCATGAATTTTGAGGGAACTATGAAAATTAGGTCTAGCAATAAGAGCTCTAGCTCCTAATCGCTTACCTTTATTCTCCCATTCACATACTATTTTAATGTCTTTTCTTTTATCGACATTTTCCATAGTCTTACCATATACAGCGTTGTTTAAGAGTTTAAAAAAGTTTTGCTCAAAAGAATTTTTGGCCAATGTTCTATGATGATTCTTTATATCAATATACTTCTTTAACCAATTCGACTGACTAAATTCAAGAATTCTATGAATTTTCTTTAAAATCAGCCCATGTTGAATACATTGTTGAAGATTGCGATAATGTATTATATAATTGGTTTTATCGTTTAAGTCTGTTATTAACTTTCGCTGTTTCATGCTTTCAATTTTCTTGTTTTCTGCACAAAATGGTAAGTCACTATGATAGTCGTGTAATGTGGTTGGATATTCTAAATCTACTTCCAATATATAACCAACGTCTGAATCTTCCTTTACATTATTTAGATCAAAATTTTCATAGTTTTCAATCCACTTGAAATTTTTAAAGGGGAGGTATTGAGACATTGCATGGCCATATAAGTTATTTACATCTAAATACATCAGGTAGTTTGATTCTTTTGTAGAATCATAATCACTGATGTATTTATTATTGGCTATCGAATGTCGTTTACTGCATTGTACAATACCTCCCCTAATACCCCGTACAACGAAATTGTACATGTTAATATCAGTTAAGAGTTCTAACTGTATTTCCGTTGTTTTCAACATTGCATCCCAAGATAAACCCGGGGTGGTGTAATAGTGACAGGGGTCTAGATTGTAAATATTTTTACAAACTCTACGGAAATTTTCAAATACATCGCAAAGCAAATAAAACATCTACTTTTAAATATAAAAGAAGATAGTCCATCAGAGTGTTACATTTGAATGTACTCCAAACCTTTTCAGCATGTTCATAATCATCTACACTACACGACTCATTAGAAAGTTTATTAAAGAAGGATGAACGGGGTGGTAGCCTTGTTTCTTGGAGACGATTTACAGAATCTAGATAGTCATACGCAAAGATACCTTTACGCTTCATTAAATTAAATTCATTGTCAATGCGGTAAGTGGATTTAACAGTTGACAAATCATTAACGGACAAAAACCCTGCTAGTTTTTCTAAACTCGATGGCATAAACCGACAAGAATCTAGAAAACGCAGTTCAATTGTGTCTTTTTCATTAACCAATATTCTCTTTGATATGGATACATATAATTCCTTATTTAAAGGAATTATATTTATATCACCTTCAATAGATGAAAGTTCACGTACAAACAAATGACAATCATATGCCGAAAGATTATGGAAAAATATAGGGATGAAGTTTGCTATTTGGTACTCCAAGTTGCACTTGTTATGTGCTGGTCCCCTATATTCACCTGTTAAATGGCAATGGTCGGCCACCCGATCTTCAACAGATACATTTTTTTGACAAATGTGACAAATTGTGTCTTCATATTGTCTTATCTGTTGAAGTGGTGTTAAGAAATTCATTGGTTTAACTATACTTAAATAATTATTATAAATATCTAAACTATCCTTAACTAAACTATTAAAAAAATGTTTTGGTGAGTTGTCACCACTATATATTCTAAATATATCTAAACTAGGATTATATGAGCATTTTATATAATAACTATAAGCAAATGGAATATGCCTCTGTATTGATTTTACATTAGCTGAATTTTGAACATTCATTGATTCAAGAATGCATTCAAAATCAGCGTACACCACAAAAGGCACATCCATTTGCTTCTTTAAATTCTTAAAACTTACGAAACTGTTGTCTGCAGTAGGCATCTTAGTTACTATTTTGTTACAGTGCTCTTTGTGAACTGTTAGTGATGTCTCAGTACAGAAATGAATTAGGCAGGTATTACATATATATACTTTATGATAATGTTTTGTTAACTGGCTACTTATTAATCTGTAATTAAATGAAAGAAGTAGAACATTTTTTATTAATATAATTATTAATCATATATCTATATAGTTTGTAATAGTTTACCTTGAAATATTTTTAATCCAAACGTAATGAAACCTTTCACCTTCTTCTAAAAGTAATAAATTAATATGATTGGTCTTTTCCTCTGTGGTAAAGTAGTATGGGCCCACTACATTGTCACCATCTAAGCCAAATACATTTACACTTATTTGAGGGTTGTTAGTTTCAAAGACTTTAATTTTGTTGGTCGACAGTGGGAAGTTTAACTTCTTAAAATTTAAAACAATATTATTTTCTAGTGTTATGATTTCATCTCTTATATCTCTGACTTTATAGGATGTGCATCTTGCTGGATGGTATTTTTTATAATCAACTGGATATAGTGCCGATATTATGGCCCACTTGAAACAAAATTCATCATTATTCTGTACATTGATGCATGCGTGCTTACTCTGTATTGTTGATGGTAGAGCAATATACTGAGAACCTTTAATGGATTTGTATTGATTGACATTAATTTCAAGACGTGATATTTCAATCAAGGCCCATCCGCTATCACGCTCCTGAAATTCGCTCATCTTTTTCACAATAACATCGCACTGGTCGCTGTAGTGTTGAAGAATATCATCTGTTGTTGAAGATATATTAAGTATAATCATTTTAGTCTGATGAGATTTTGTATCAATGGTGCACACATCTTCTTCTTCTTTTATTAGCACGTATTCGCAAAATAGCTCGCAATTAAATTTTACGGAGTAATGTGATTGAACCATATTCCGTAGCAAATCAACGACTTTGGCCTTAATTTCATTTAAAAAGGTTTCTGGTATTAAATTATCTTTATTGTTATTTTCGATCATATATGTGGTGATTCGATCTTTGAACACTGAGTTGATATACTTTAAACCATTACTTTGCACAATTAAATTTATGTTTATTTGTACGTATATGATAACGCCAAATTGTTTTTAGAACATATACTCCACAATCTTTGCAATACATATTACTTTCTCCTTCTTTTTTAGAATGATCTGTTAAATGTGAATGTCGTTGCCATTCTGCACAGTCCGAGAAGCGTATATTACATACATTACACATCATTGATGAACCTTGATGTTGCATCCTCACATGACGTTTTAAGGAAAATTGCGATTAAATGATTTTCCACAGATATCACAAGTAAAAATAGCCATTTTTTTAGTTTTATTGAATAATTTTTTAATAATATGGTGTAGTCTGATTAAATTTTCAAAACACGAATGAATTATACTATTTTTCCACCGATCTATTTATACTCCAAATTGTGGGTGTGGTTTCAATGATTTAGAGAGCAAGGTTCTAGTAATCAAAGAATTATTTATGTATTTGTACACCCATATACACTTAATTATTCGCATTTGTGAGTGCAATATAAAGAGACAACAAGATAGACGGTAGAGGAGGACAGACAGAAACTATCCAATGCAAACACACGCACACGTGCGCAATATAATAGAATATTGTAACGCGCTCACTCAAACTGACCAATAGCGATGCATCTGTACACACACACACACAATTTACCAAAAATTAGAAAAGATAAGGGAAAAATCTCTACATACTAAAAGAACTTACTAATACACCCAATTAACAAAAAAATAAAATCAAATCCTAAATTGTTTCATCTTATTAACTGCAATGATAAAAAAGAAAGTGTAATAAAAAAAAATAATAGACCGCTCCACGCATTTGTTTTACAAATCTTAAAAATTTTCCATGCATCGCATACATTTATGTAATGCAAATGCATGTTGTTTTTTGTAACCTTTTTTTAATTACTGATCCTTTTTCTTGGAAAAAATAAGAAATGTGGCTAATAAAAAGACACACTTACGCAGGTGTTTAAAAAATTTTCCCACACTTTAATATTTCGACAAATGAAAGCGGACAACAACAAAGTTAGTAGAGGAGACAGACGCTCATAAAAAATGTCAACTAAAAATTTTACGATAAAATAAAAGGGCAACTGTAATGATAAAATAGACAGCCCCATACATCTGTTTAACAAATCTTAAAAATTGTCCATGCATCGCATACATTTATGTAATACAAATGCATGTTGTTTTTTGTAACCTTTTTTTAATTACTGATCCTTTTTCTTGGAAAAGCTATAAATTATGTATCATAAAAATAGACAGTCTTACACAGGTGTTTAAAAATTTTCCCTTACTTTAATATTTCAACAAATGCAAACAGACACACACACACACAAAATTAGTATAGGAGGACAGACAGAAACTTATCCAATGCAAACACACGCACACATGCGCAATATAATAGAATATTGTAACGCGCTCACTCAAACTGACCAATAGCGATGCATCTGTACACACACACACACACACACAATTTACCAAAAATTAGAAAAGCAATATTTACAGGTCGGTCTAGCAAAAGAGGAAGTCGCTATTGAACATGTGCATTTGTTCAATGTATCTGCACACATACATAACAAAATACAATTTTCCAACTCACTCACCCACTCTAGTCAATAGCAATGTATCACTTGCAAATGCATAAAATAGAAAAAAGATACGAAATATTTAAAAAAAATCCGCTTAACAAAATTCTCATTTAAAATTATCATCCCTTAAAAATAATCCTGTATGAAGAAAAATAAGAAAAAGGTAACGCCACTGCATGAGCAAGATTTTGTTTGAAAAAGGTGGTCGAAAAACCTCCGGCACCCTTTAACTATATTCAAATGGTCCCCCTCAGGTACGCCAGTGCATGATGTGCACTTTTACATTGATCCTTATGGGAGAAAGTGATCGAGAACAGACACACATGTGTAAATGCTCCCCCTCAGGTACGCCACTGCATGATGTGCACTTTTACATTGATCCTTATGGGAGAAAGTGTCAGAGAACCGGCGAAAACATACTACTTATATGTACAGTACTTAATTATATGTACATGTAATCATCTGAATTAGTTTCGAAGAAATGATTACTAATTAGTCATATAGTATGGATGATTATGAATATGTTGGAAAAGTATGTACTACATTCAAATGCAGTACTATGATGTAACACATGACTTTACAAATAAATCAAATTATTTAAGTTATTTAGTTATAAACAACTTGTATGACTATGGTATATGTTATTACCTACCATATTCCATTCTGCATTGGTTGAAGATTCATAAAATTTTAGTTTAGATGATGTAAGGGAAGCTTACATCATTTACAAACATTTGGATACATATTAGATTAGACCCATAGAAATTTAGTTACTTAATTGTTATTAGATTAGACTTAAAATACCATCAAGATTACGCAATTCTCAAAATGCTTTATCATTTTGTGTAGAAAACAAGAAAATTCAAAGCATGAAACAAATTAAATTAATAACGCATTTAAGTAATAAAACAAATACTAGTATTGCCTGGTGACCGAAATTCAAACGGGTATATTTCTGGCGAACTTCTGGAATTTTGAGGATTTTCGGCAAAAAATATATTACGCACATCTATACACAAATATCTTTTTAGCCATATATGTATGTTTCATTAATATTGGTGGACAATAAGATACTTAAAAGTGTACGACAAAATTGTGTAGTCTATTTATATGTATATAAGATGTAGCTCACTAACTTTAGAAATATCTAACAATGTATTCAACAAGGATTCATTTCAAAAAAACACATAGAACTCTTAAGTTTAACTACTCTGAGTTAAATGTTATACCAATTGTTTTGAATGTACTTGTTGTATGGCTAGTGAAAATGAGAATGGTACAAAATCTTCCTGAGTTGTAAGCGGTGCAAACAATCACATCAGAAAACTATAACAAAAATGATAGGGAAATTTCTTCATTATACAGCAGATTTTGTTCCAAATTAAAATCATGTGTTTATATTACAGTAATTTAACTAGTATTAAGACCCCATCACATGACAAGTAGCTTAAGTTTAAGTCTAGAACCTATCACTGGGTATCTTAATTATGTCAATTGACCCCTTGGCGAACCAGTCGCGTGACCTGTCTTGTGATAGGTTCTTTTCTCTCTCTAGGGTAATTGAATAGGTTAAGGAAGAATATTATTGAATCCGCCATCGATTATTAGATACAAATTCATTTTAGCAAAAATTTCTTATTAAAGAATGTCGTCGGAAAAAAGATTTTGAAATAGTGTGTGTGAATGAAAAAATATAGCTAAAAGGTTGTGTGCTTTAGCGGCTGCCTATAGGCAGACCTGACATCATCGAATAGAAAAAACGTTGACGTTGTCTGAGCATGAGCAACTGCTCTGCTAGCAGAGAAAACAATTCTTGTTGGATCAACACCATTCTTCTCGTTTTTTGCTTACTTGCAAATTTTTGTTTGTTTATAAGTTTATCTGTACTCTTAGATCCTGCATAATCTTGATTTTATTTGTGTATTTCTTGAATTTGAATTTCACAACATTATGAAATTATATCAAGTTTTTTCTTTAAACATTTTACAAAGTCAAAAAAGTTTTGATAATCTGATAAGTTATTCAATCAATTTTTAACTCACAAATTTCTGTTATATTCCTAAGGAAAAGATGATTCCCAATTATCCTTAAGAAAAAATAATACAAGACAACGAATATTTTATTTTTTTATTTTATTTATTAAATTTAATTATAATGGTTGAAACATTGCATAATACGACTCCATTAAATTTTCTAATATAGCTTTCCGTAGAAAGTATATCGAGCACTTACAAGTATCAGGTCCTTCCTCACAATTCGCATCGTACCAGGGACAGCATTTGAAATGTCCTTCTGTGTTGTCTTCATCTTCCATAATATCAAATTCATCATTCTCGTCCAGCATATTTTGGAAAAATATGATCATTTCCCAATGATGGTATAGTCTAAAGTTATCAAAATCTGATATGAATTTATTTATACTCCTTCTTATTTGACTCATTTTGTTAATATTCCGTATTAATTTTGTTGCTGCTTACTTTTTCAAAGGAATCGTGGATACTGATAATTTTTCTCTAAATATTTAGCTACAAAGTGGGTAAAATTATGTATTATTGTTCTTTCATTCTCTTATTCCCTTTTCGATTTTCCGACATATATTTAAGGAAAGATTCATATTAATAGACCTCCTTATCACTATCTCTCTCCCTCTCTCCCTATAATGATCTCCTCAGATATTCATATTCATTATTTCGGAACAAATATTTTCGGTTAGGCTTCTTGTAGTCATCGTCGCTACTTTCACGATCAATTTCAATTGAATATTCAAAGTGAGAAGATCTATATAAAAATGAGCTCTACAAAAAATTTAATTCTCTAAACAACAAAAGTTTAATTCACATAAAAGGTCTAGACATTGCAGTTAAATATCCTGTTCAAAATATAACACGGGCAACAACAAAATATGGACCAACACTAAAAGTTGAGATGGAAAAATATATAATGTTTCTGCCTAAAAGATATAATACTCTGACAGATGATGAAATTAAGAATCTCTCGAATGGAACATTTCAACTACATCGAGAAGGTGATCAAAACTTAATCATTGAGAGGGAGCTGGAGGAATTTTTGATTCAAAATGCACAATATCCTATTTGGGAATAAAATAAATTAATTCTGTATAGTAAATTATACATAAATAAAAATGCATTAAAGAGTTTTGTGAAATATATACGATTGTGTGTTTTTATTTAATATTTTCAGTTATTTCATAAAGAAACTTAAGACATAAATGACCACAGGTAAATGTATTAAAATTCTGATGTTGATTATAGTTGTATTTTATATTTGTGCCCAGCTATTTGAGTACTTCCGAAGGAGGTTGTAAGTTTCCAAAACTGTCGAAATATTCTTTTTCATTGATGTTTTTATAATATGCTACCCAATGTGTACCAGGTCCTGTTGATATATCCAAATTGATTATTCCACATTCAATTTTCTTTGATCGTTTTGGTAGTGAGTCCAACATGAAAACTCCTCTAAAATGTGGAATTTTGTTTGCAAAATTTCTCAAGTCGACTTCTGATAGTGGTCTATTAGCTAGCATTTCTAAGAGTTTTTTGTCTGCTCTTTATAAACTAAACCATAACCCTTTTTATATGGTTTTAGGCAAAGTCCTTTCGCAACAGCTATAGATTCCATCGCTTTATTATGTCAAATTGCTTTATCAAGCTGATTTTTTGCATTCTGTGTCGCATTTACAGCCTTAGCTAAAGCAGCACCTCCAGTCGTTAGACTACCAAATGCACCCAGTGCAGTTAAAATCGGTATTAGAGGTAAAAAACCACCAATTTTTGGTACATTTATTATGTGTGGTATTATGACTTGTGATTTTCTTCCTTTTACTGTTTTGCTGATAGTTTTACGGCTATTTTAATAGCATTGTTAATATCTAAAGGCTTTTTCTCCTTTAAAATTTTTGATGCAGCTCTAATTGATGTACTGAACAATTTTTTACCATTTAATTTAGGTTTCTTAACATTTTTCTTTTTCTCCACACCCATACCAAATTTTGTTTTGGCTTTCATAGCGTTAGTAGCCATATATCCAAATGATTTTTCTGCAAGACTACTATCCTTCGATAAAACTCGATCCCAAGCTGAATTTTCAAGAATTTTATCAGCTTGACGTCTGTTATTTAAATCTTTATTTTTAGAATAAGCTGTGTCGTGATTTTTACAGGCAGAGTCCAATAAATTGATTCCTTTATCACCTCGATTTAAACGTTTTTGTAGTTTAGTTCCAGGTCCACAGTATTGATATTCAGGAAGATGAAGTTCAACAGGAAGAGAGTTTATTATTTTATCTAGTAAACCTGCTCCAACGAAGGTGTTTTTATGACTAAATGACTTTTGATAATGTATAACCATCTTATTTATTTATTTTTTCTATAATAAAAGGTGACAAACATGAATTGCATTTAGTTATAAAAATGCAGTTAGTAAAACAACATAAAAATATTTTAGTTCGAAACATTGATGATTCATCGAACATCAGTTCAAAAATAAAACATAGTTCACTCTTACCAAATTCTATTCGCGCTCTAATAGTGGGAGCATCAAATTGTGGAAAGACTAATATTATGATTGGTTTACTAGAAAGTCCTAATGGACTAAAGTTTGAAAACATCTATGTATACTCAAAATCTCTATATCAGCCGAAATATGAATACTTGAAGAGATTAATTACACCTATTAAAGGAATGGGATATTACACATTCACCGAAAATGAATCAGTTATTCCCCCTAACAAAGCTAAAACTAATTCAATGATGATATTTGATGATGTTGCATGTGAGAAGCAGAATAATATTCGAGCTTATTTTTGTATGGGACGACATAGGATACTGTTGATAGAATAATGATAGGATAATGTTGATTCATTCTACTTGTGCCAAACTTATACCAGAATTCCCAAGCATTTAATAAGAAACAATGCGAATATGATTATAATGTTTAAACAAGATGAGACAAATATGAAACATGTTTATAGGGATCATGTTGCCAGCGATATGAGTTATGCAAAGTTTCATGAAATTTGTCGATTGTGCTGGAAGGATAAATATGGATTTTTGATGATAAGCAAAGATAATGAATTAAACAGTGGGCGCTACAGACAATTATTCGATTATTTCATAACAATATAAATTGCTCTACATAAAAGAAAAACTTTAGTATATAATCTGGCTTTAACCATAAAACATCTACATAGCTCTTGAAATATCAACTTTACCTGATCTAATTATCTATCTAATAAGCTGATCTGATCTAATACCTAATAAGCTGATCTGATACCTAATAACCTGATCAGGTACCTAATAAGCTGATCTGATAACCTGATCAGATACCTAATAATCTGATCTGATACCTAATAACCTGATCTGATAACCTGATCAGGTACCTAATAAGCTGATCTGATACCTAATAACCTGATCTGATAACCTGATCAGGTACCTAATAAGCTGATCTGATAACCTGATCGGATACCTAATAAGCTGATCTGATAACCTGATCAGATACCTAAAAAGCTGATTTGATACCTAATAACTTGATCTGATAACCTGATCAGATACCTAATAAGCTGATCTGATAACCTGATCAGATACCTAATAAGCTGATCTGATAACCTGTTCAGATACCTAATAAGCTGATCTGATACCTAATAACCTGATCTGATAACCTGATCAGATACCTAATAAGCTGATCTGGTAACCTGATCAGATACCTAATAAGCTGATCTGATACCTAATAACCTGATCATATACCCAATCAGCTGGTCTGATAGCTGGAAAATGGATGAAAAAATTTTAAAAGAGTTGGTTGCGACAAGTAATGTCCTGAAGAAAAAGCTTCGTAGTATAAAAACGGGCGAAATATACACACGTGAACAACTAAAAGATACATTTAAACCTATAACAGATCCTTTCAACAAATTTATAAATAGTTCTAATAATATCAACGGAATTATCAAAAAAGAAAAGAATGAGATGAAAACAGAAATTGAACATAATAACAGTTCTAACCATCTTAAGAAACCATCAATTAAGTTGGAGACAAGTACAACAAAGAAACTTGTAGAAGAATCAATATTTGATACTTGCTGATCCTAATGGTGAAAGTACTATTGATAATGATGATGATGACGATTTTTACTCTCAAAATTCAAATGCTGAAGAGAGTTACACTGACTTATCTGTTTTGGAATTAAGAAATGAATTAGATACTAACTATGGTCCACATAAAGATTTCAATAATGAATGGAAATTTGGTGATAGTAAGCTCAAATTAAATGAAAACAAAATACATGTTGGTAGTCAAATATGGGCTCTAACACCAGGACTATTTTCTCTAATGTTTCATAAAATACCAAAAAATTATGATAAATATGAACTAGAACTCTACAAAAAAATTTTAATTAATACAAATCCGTACAGAAGGACTATAAACCTGATGGACAAATCAAGGGAACGAAAGCCTATAAATATAAACATATTATTAAAAAGATGTTTAAAGATAAAAAGCAACAGACTTTATCAAAATCAATATCAAATAAGACAATATCTAATTATAAATGTGATGGATTGATGCAGTTTAACCCTCATAAACCAAACTATATATGCTGGGATGATCCAAATGAGATGGTAGATCGACTTCGACTACTGCTATCATCACAAACTGCAGGTTATACTAATCATAATAACAAAATTGTATCAATTATTGAAGAACTTCGCGAAGCTAATATAAAAGAATAATCTATATAAGGTATGTCTGTTGATAAATTTGGACATTATTTAAACGATACAAGCAATATAATTTCATTGAAAAATGCCACTAAAATGTTGGGGTTCTTTATGGATACGAACAACAACATCGATGTCTAAAACAAAAGAATCAAAAACGTGGCAAAAACTGTGGAAGAAAACGATGTTGTCAATAAATTGTTTGTGCAAACTCAAATCGAAGAAATATAACACAAGCTATTAAAATACTTTAAGGAAGACAACAACAATATTCATGATACTCTAAGAACTCAAATCGAAATGCTACAACATGCAATAATAATACAGTTGGAAGAGAATAAGAAAATGCAAGAAAGTATTTCCAAAATCAAATATTTGGAAGACGGATATCTACAAAAATTTGTTGAAAGTATACAAAAAAAAGTTAATGAGAAGATTTAAAGATTTGAAAAATACATGTTTGTGTCAATAGCTAAAAGTGTATCAAATAGATCACAACACATCGAAAATAATTCTTAATACTAAAAAATGACTTCAAAAAGAATTTTAGTAAATGAACTCCATAAACAAGCTCGAAAATCTTTTTTACGTCGTAGAGTTGTAATGAAAGGAATAGATGATCTTTGGCAAGCTGATTTAGTTGAAATGGGAAATTATTCTATGGACAATAAAAATTATAGATTTTTGTTAACTGTAATTGACACATTCTCCAAATTTGCATGGGCAGTACCACTTAAAAGAAAAACTGGACTTGAAACAACCCAAGCCATGTCAGTTATTTTTCGATTAGGACGAGTACCAAAAAACCTACAAACAGATGATGGTAAAGAATTTTTCAATAAACACTTTGGAAAATTGATGGATAGGTACAAAATTAATCACTATTCAACGTATAGCAGAATGAAAGCATCAATAGTAGAACGATTTAATAGAACATTAAAAGGGATGATGTGGAAAGAATTTAGTTTTAATGGTACATACAATTGGCTTGATATCTACAAAATCTATTAGAAGCATATAACAGAAAAGTTCATCGTACCATTAAAATGGATGGATAGGTACAAAATTAATCACTATTCAACGTATAGCAGAATGAAAGCATCAATAGTAGAACGATTTAATAGAACATTAAAAGGGATGATGTGGAAAGAATTTAGTTTTAATGCTACATACAATTGGCTTGATATCTACAAAGATCTATTAGAAGCATATAACAGAAAAGTTCATCGTACCATTAAAATGGCTCCAATTAAAGTCAATTCTTTGAAAATGTATAAAATATCGAAATTTAATGTTGGTGATCATGTGGGCATAAGCAAATATAAGCATATTTTTTAAAAAGGTTATACTCCAAATTGGACAACAGAAAATTTCACAATTAAATCTATTCAAAATACATATCTAACAACATACATATTAGAAGATTATCGTGGAAATCCTATTAAAGGTGGATTTTATGATGAAGAACTTTTAAAAACAAGATTTCCTAATACATATCTAGTTGAAAAGATTATTAAAACCAGAGGAGCCAAAGCATTTGTCAAATGGTTAGGATTTAGTAACGATCACAATTCTTGGATAAGTAAAGATGAAATATTATAGTTTAAACAATATCAGTAATTATTATACATACTTAGTACTTAAGATTATAATGTAAATTTAAAATAAAAAAGATGACATAAATATGTAAATCCTTTTTATAAACAATTTTGTGTTAAACTTTATTTATTCGTAATCAGACAGTCATAATGTCAATAACACTCACTCTAAGCTCCAACTCATTAGAGTTATCCGCTAATTACTTCCCACCTATTGATTTAAATGGGGCATATGAGTGTGCTCTAACTGATTTTCATTCATATAATAGCATCCAAAATGTTGATGTCTATAACAATTTGTTTCATATAGGTGAAAATGTTATTGAAATACCAATTGGATCTTATGAATTGAATGATATAGTTGATTATATAGAGGAACAATATAAACGATACAATCCAGAAAATAGAATTTTTATAGAAGCCAATAACAATACAATGCAAGTTAAAGTCAACAGCTCTAAGGATGCAATATATTTTAATAAAGAAAATACAATTGGAAAACTCTTGGGATTCAATAGTAAAATCCTAACTCCAAACGTAGATCATTATTCTGATCTTCCAGTTAATATTTTCAAGGTGAATCTGTTGCGGATTGAGTGTAGTATCGCTGTTAATACATATATGAATAATTCCAAGGCGCATACACTACATGAATTTCCGATTAATGTGCCTCCAGGCTATAAAATAGATGAGATACCTCGAAATCTCATCTATTTACCGGTGAACTTCAGTGAGATAAGTTCAGTAGCTGTACGAGTAGTTGATCAGCACGGTGATTTAATTAATTTCTGAGGAGAGGCAATAACAATACGAATTCATTTAAGACCAACTAAATAATGCTAATATTCAACTCGAGTATATCACAGAATATAGCAACAACAAAAACAACAACAACACCATCAGCATACGAACCTAAAATATTATTACGACCTAAACCACAATTAAAGAGGTCAATTCATCAAAAAACTCTAACGACATCAAATAAAAATTGTCTCAAGTCATTGAATTTTAAATTGAAGGGAAAATGCGATCAATAATAAATGCCTTAGATAAACCCTTATCTGATGAAAATATAATCAAAAAGGACTATCATACATACGTGCCATACCTACAATCTTACAACAATAAAGATGAAATTCGCATTTCAATTCAAAATCAAGATTTGTATGTGTTACCTAGTGAAAGTTATATATATGTATATATATATATATATATATATATATATATATATATATATATATATATATATATATATATATATAATGTGGCTGTCTTTTATTGATATTGCTTGTTTGTGAATATGCAATGTCGTGCTCTCTACAAGCTACATCTAACAAATTTATCCCCTTGTCTCCTCTTGCTAAACGTTTTTCTAGTTTCGTTCCAGGTCCACAAAACTGATAACCAGGTAAATGAAGTTCAATTGGTAATTTGTTTATTAAGTTGTTTACTAAGCCGCTACCAATCTTATACTGATTATCTCTATCTCCTTTGTTATAGTTTATAACCATGTTAGTGTTTGTTCTTCTTTAATATACATATGTATAATGTGTTCCATACTAAAAATTGAAATGATGAGATTTCCGTATATAAGATTGAATTTATAGCTAAAACATATTAGTTATCAATATGCGATTAAAAGAGCAAGCTAAACAAATTGTTATAAGAAATGTGGCCGAATCAAAGGAAAAGAAAGCTAAAATTAAACATAGCACACTATTACCCAACTCAATACGAGCATTAATTGTAGGACCTTCCAACTGTGGTAAAACTAACGTCATGATTGGTCTAATAGAAAGTCCTAATGATCTTAAATTTAGAAATTTGTATATATATTCAAAGTCTTTATATCAACCAAAATACTGTTACCTTAAGAAACTGATCGAACCAATAAAAGGAATAAATCTTTTTACATTTTCGGAAAATGATAAAGTTTTAAGCCCAGCAGAAGCAAAACCAAACTCTATTATAATATTTGATGATGTAATTTGTGGTAAACAAGATAATATAAGAGATTACTTTTGTATGGGTAGACATAAGCATATTGATTGCTTTTATTTATGTCAAACGTATACAAAAATTCCAAAGCATCTAATACGAGATAATGCCAATATGATTATAATTTTTAAACAAGATGAAATGAATTTACGCCATATATATAATGACCATGTTATTGGAGATGTGACGGATATATGTACTGAGTGCTGGAAAGATAAATATGGGTTCGTTGTTGTCAGTAAGGATGATGCGATAAATAAAGGTCGATATAGAAAAGGTTTTGATAAATTCATACAACTTTAAGTGAGATTTGTTCAGAGCAGATACAAACCAGATAAAAGCAGATACAGAGTAGATAAAAAGCAGATACAGAGCAGATACAAAGCAGATACAGAGCAGATAAAAAGCAGATAAAAGCAGATACAGAGCAGATACGGAGCAGATAAAAGCAGATACAGAGCAGATAAAAGCAGATACAGAGCAGTTACGGAGCAGATACAGAACAGATAAAAAGCAGATACAGAGCAGATACAAAGCAGATAAAAGCAGATAAAAGCAGCTACAGAGCAGATAAAAAGCAGATACAGAGCAGATAAAAAGCAGATACAGAGCAGATATGGAGCAGATAAAAGCAGCTACAGAGCAGATAAAAAGCAGATACAGAGTAGATAAAAAGCAGATACAGAGCAGATACAAACCAGATCGATATCAGATACAAACCAGATCGATATCAGATACAAAGAAGTTCACAACCAGATACAAACCAGTTCGAAATGCATAATAACAAATTATTAAAAGATATTGTAAAGACAAGAAAGATATTAAAAGAAAAGCTGAAAAATATAAAATTAAACGAAGTAGATAGGTTTAATTTATTGGAAGATATATTTAAACCTGTAACAAAACCCCTGAATAAGATAATTAAAAAAATTGATGATGCTTATCAATCCGGTCATTTATTGGAAGATAGATATACACCTACAGCAAAACCTTTACATAAGATAATTAAAAAAACTCAGGATTACAAATCAGATGCTTATCAATCAAATAATGATATATCAGATTCAGAACTTCCATCACTATCATCCAATGATAGTTCTGATAACTTTGGTGATGCTGAGGGTTATGATGATAATACAACTATTTACAGTCCTATCAACAAAATAAGAAAGTTAGATGTAAAAATTGATGGTGATGATAATGATTATGATAAGAGCAAACATCAAGTGTCCGTTATTAATAAGTCCTCATTAGTTGAAAATATAGAATTGCTTCTGAGTAATAAAAAGTTAGATATGGTTTATGGTTTCAACATAGATGAAAGCGGAAAGTGGCGATATGGAAATAATGTGCTAAATTTTAATGCAGATAATTCTATTCAAATAGGAAATGCAACATGGAAAATGACTCCAGGATTATTCGAATTAGTCTTTCATTCAAAGCCTCTACATTATACCAAAAATGATTTGAAAAATTATAAAGAACTTTTAAAGAATACAAATGTGCATAAGCGTCAATATCAACCTAAAGGTCAAATTAAAGGTACTCGAGCATATAAATATGTCAATATAATAAAACAGTTATTTACTGCGAAACCAAATATTTTAAAGGAAGGCAGTGGATTATCGTTAAAATCTGTAGACAACCGTAAGCCAAGCTATATATATTGGGATGATCCAAATGAATTAGTTGACAGATTGCGTTTACTTCTTTCATCGGAAAGTGCTGGTCATAACAATCACAAAAACGAAATAATTGCAATTGTTGAAGAATTGCGAGAAGCTAATATAATACATTAAAAATGAGCTATATAAACAAATTTGGAGAAAGTTCGATCAAAAATAATCTAAATAGTAATTCAAAGTTAAGGGTATACAAGCAACATTTACAAATAAATAATATAACAAAAGATATGCAGCAAATATACACTACCATAAAGATTTTTAAGGAACAGTTCCGCAATGAAAATGTGGACATTTTGAATAAAATTGAAAAAAAAAATAAATGAAATTGAAGAACTTAAAAACGAATATGGCTCTCAAATAAATATTATTAAAAATGAAATAAAACTATTACGAGAATCGATTACAAAAGATATTGATAAAGATGTTGAACTCATTGAAAAAGCAGTAAATAATCAAATACACTTTGCAAATAAAGACTTTATAAAAAATGTTGAAGGAAGATTTAATAAAATTGAAGATTTTATTTTTCAAAGGATTGAAAGAAATGCTAATGTAGATGATGTAAAAAAACGAAAACTTGAATTTCTTAAAATTAAAGCAGCAAAGTAAAATAAAATATAAATTATATAAGATAAGAATCTTGTAGACGTGTACTCACATATGTAAAATGAACGTCGATAAGAGAGAAATAGTTAACGAGCTCCACAAACAAGCACGAAAAAATTTTAAGAGAAGACGAGTTATAATGAAAGGAATTGATGATTTATGGCAAGCTGATTTGGTTGAAATGGGGAACTATGCAGCACATAATAACAGATATCGATATCTTCTAACAGTAATAGATACATTTTCAAAAAAAGCATGGGCTGTAGCATTAAAAAATAAAACTGCAACCAGTGTATTGAATGCTATAAAAAGTATTTTCACTAACAACAATAGAATACCAAAAAATTTACAAACAGATGATGGTAAAGAATTTTTCAATAATCAATTTCATCATCTAATGCAATCGAACCAAATTAATCACTACTCAACATATAGTGTTCTATAGGCATCCATAATAGAACGATTTAACAGAACTTTAAAAGGAATGATGTGGAAAGAGTTTAGCTACCAGGGGACATACAAATGGATAAACAAATATCAAGAACTTGTTGATAAATATAATAATACGTTTCATAGAACAATACAGATGACACCCAAAGAAGTAAATTCATCAAATGAAAATTTGTTATTGAATACAGTCTACAACAATTTAAAAGTATTTAAAAAACCCAAGTTTAAATTAAATGATAATGTCCGAATAAGTAAATATAAGCATACATTTGAAAAAGGATACACACCAAATTGGACTACCGAAATATTTAAAATTAAAACTATAAAAAATACAAATCCTAATACTTATATACTGCAAGACTATCAAGGTCATGAAATTAAAGGTGGTTTTTACGAACATGAGCTTATGAAAACTAAATTTCCAGAAACATATTTAGTTGAAAAAATTTTAAAAAGAAGAAGAAATATGGCTTATGTTAAATGGTTAGGATTTTCGACAGAACACAACTCTTGGATTAATATCGATAATACTCCATTATAAAAATCAGTGTTATTTTTAATAATAAACTATTCACTCATCAAACGTTAAAATGTCAATTACATTAACATTAAACGGAGACTCTTCATATCTTGTTGCAAACTATTTTCCAGCAATCGAACTAAATGAAAATTATGTTTGCGGCTTAGTAAGCTTTGACACATATCACTCAATACCGAATGTCGATATAGAGAACAATTTATTTCATATTGGTAAGCATGAAATAGAAGTTCCTGTTGGATCATATGAATTATCAGATATAGCTGAAGTACTATCAAATAAATACCATGATATAAACGTAAATGGAGCCCTTGATGTACGAGCAAACTATAATACCCTACAAACATGTATAAAAAGTACTATAGATTCAATTTATTTCAATAAGGCGAGATCAATCGGATCCTTATTAGGTTTCAGTACAAGAGTTTTGGAACCTGGTATAGAACATTACTCCGATAAAACAATTGATATAACCAAAATTAATACAGTAATCGTTGAATGTAATATTGTAAGCGGATCATATATAAATAACATCTCCGCACATATTTTGCATCAGTTTTCACTTAACGTTAGTCCAGGATATAAAATAACTGAGGCTCCGACTAATGTAATATATCTACCTGTAAATTCAAGAGCAATAAATAGTGTTGTTTTAAAAGTTGTCGATCAAGACGGAAACTTAATAAATTTTCGTGGTGAGAAAACAACAATACGATTACATTTGAAGCCTATGAGAGAATGATTATATATAATAAAACTGGATTGCAAAAGCGTACACCATTCATTCTATCCTTATCAACGGAAGACGAAACCGGAAAGCCATCAAATTGTGATAATCAGTTAAAAGAATGGGAAAAAAGAAAAGTAAAGAAATAATACAACAACAACAACAACAGCAAAATAATATTCTTCGTGAGGATAATAAGGAGTTTTTAAGAAACTTGGGATTTCATCTAAAAAAATAAGAAACGTTGAACGAACAATGAGTAATATTATTAATATTTTGCAAAAACCACAATTTGATAATTCAATTATCAAAAAGGAGTATCATAGCTATACATCATATTTACAGTCATTTAAAAATAATGATGAGATTCGTATAACAATTTAAAATCAAGATTTGTATGTTTTACCAAGCGAAAGTCTTCTATACATCGAAGGACTTGCAACAAAGGAAGACTCAACAGTTTCTACATCTATAACTCTTCTAAACAATTGTATAGGACATCTATTTGATGAGATTCGATATGAAATCAATGGCGTAGAAATTGATCGCACACGTCACTTGGGCATTGCAACAGAATTAAAGAACTATGTGTCACTGAATAAATCTGAAAGTGATAATCTTCTGAACGCAGGATGGTCACCATTCAAAAATTATGATCTTACACTTGTAGATGGTTATTTCAATTTTTGTCTTCCACTAAAGTTATTACTTGGATTTGCTGAAGATTTTCATAAAATAATAGTTAATTCTAAACATGAATTGATTCTTTTGCGATCTAAAGATGATAAACAGGTTTTTAAATCTAAACTATCAACCGAAAAAACCAAGTTATCAATATTAAATGTTAGTTGGAAAGTGCCGCACATTCAACTTGCTGATGCTTATAAATTGGAAATGTTTAAAGCAATTAACAATCGTCATCCATTATGCATTGCTTTTAGGAGTTGGGATATGTACTACTATCCTTCACTTCCCGAAAGTACAAAAGTTTTATGGAATGTTAAGCTAGCCACTGAAAACGAAAGACCGCGTTTCCTGCTCCTAGGACTTCGAAATAGTGAGAACAAGTTTCAGCATTGTGATTTGGCCAATATAAAAGTACATCTTAACTCTGATACATATCCGTATGATGATCTAAACCTTAAATTTGACAGAAATCGTTTTGCAATTCTATATGATATGTATTTAAAGTTTCAACAAAGTTATTATTCACGCGATCCACAACCACTTTTAACAAGAGAAAATTTTAAGACTATGGCTCCAATAATTGTCTTAGATGTTACTCATCAAAATGAAACAGTGAAAACTGGACCAATCGATATTAGAATTGAACTTAAAACCTTGAAAAATATTCCACCTAATACATCTGCATATTGTTTAATTATACATGATAAAATGTTTGAATATATTCCTCTTACAAACGAAATAAGAAAACTATTGTAAGCATACTAATTACCTATATTTTATAGTTAGTTTAGATAAATAATTTCAATAAAAAATTAAAAAAAATTGATGTTATCTTTTTATTAATAAAGTAGAAAGTAATGAGTAAGTAAGTTTTAGATTTTCTATCGATTGCAAAGAATTAAAAACAGTATAAATAACAAAACTAAAAACATTAATGATTATAATCATTTAGTGTACTCATGTAGTCATACGTGTTAGTAACAATGATAATAAAAGATATATATGATATCTTAAAAAGATGTTCCCATATTGTTTCTGATGAAGACAAATACAAACTCATCAATATTCAATCACATCTGGAGAGTGCAAGCAGCCTGAAAACACGAAAAAACAAATTTGGAGAGCATTATGAAGATTGTTTTTGGTCGAACGATAATACAACATGTGGACCAGACATTTGCTGCTGCTCGTACTATAGAAGAAAAAATATGGAAGCAGAGGAAGAAGCAAAGCAGCTCATACAAACTTATTACAATGTATATAATGTAACAAAATGTAAAAATTTTAATTTTAATAAAATTTAAGAATAAAATTAAATAAACAAGCTAAAAATTTATGGAAAACTATAAGTGGTCCACACTTTTCGTGGACATGATCAGTTGTATAGAAAAATTGTATCTCTTAATAAAGAGAACATTTAAAACACCGCAAACGTTTGTTTACTCATTTGATTAACATCTTCATAATAAATAGTCTTTAACTGATAAATTTCAATTAGTTATTCACTCATACTGTTGCGAGCTACATTGCCTTTTATCTGAAATGGTTTCATCAGCTGAATTAAAGGATCTATTAGATGGATACAGTAATCATATCGACAAGGAACACAAGAAATTATTTCTGAGAATGATTGTGGAATTAAGAATGTATAGTAATGTCTATACTCCTTTCATATATTTTCATAATAAATTACATAAATATGATTGTGATATAATAACAAAGGATTGCGTTCAGGATGTTAATATATGCGCATGTAACTTATATTATAATGAATATATATTAACACAAAAACTTTTTAATTTATATAAAAGACTTTTTAACTGTAAACCTATTTCTGAAAAGTAAAAGATATATAAAAAAAAACTTTATTTTATAAATTTATTTATGTAATCTGAAAAGTAAAAAGATCCTATTAAATAAAACCAATGAAACACATTTATTTTTGTTTTAATTATATAATAGATTTATTTTCAAAATAACGGTGGTGGGAAGAAAAAGTCCAGCGGAACATTTTTGATATAGAAACGTTCACGCTGTATAGCAAACATATGAAGTGTTGTGATGCTTTGTCTGCATGTGGCACACTTTAACGTTCCCATCTTTTTAAAACAATGGGAGCAGAAAAAGTGTGTACAGCTTAAGTGCACTATATTCTTCCCTGATATAGTGCACAGACAAATATCACACTCATATGTTGCCTTGTAAGCAACTTCGAGTGGGTTAGCCGTAGGGAGAGATGTTTTCCTTCTTAAATTTTTAAGGCATTTTAACATCTTAGCCCTCTTCTTATCAACCTTGGATAAAGAAGACAGCTCGTCTCCCTCTTTAAGCTCTTCCACTTACCCACACAAAGTTGAATGGCTTTATATTCGTTGTCTATCATCTCTTTTGTCTTCTTTGCATTTTTTATGATATCATTTATGATGATATTGTAGGCAGCATCGCCCTCAGCATGTTCGCCTTCACCTTGGTCGTCCTCAGAATCGTTATTTGACAGATCCCCCTCAGCATATTCGTCCTCCGAATTGCTATTTGACAGATCGCCAACAGCATTTTCGTCCTCGGAATCGTCATTTGACAGGTCGATGAACTGTCCATTTTCCAATGGCAGTTCTTCGTCTACTTCATTGTTAGTGATGATAGGAGACAGCAATTGTGTCTCTTCATCGTCAGTGTTTAAAAAATTTGAAATAAAATTACTCATTTTGGTTTGGTACTTCAACAGTATTTGAATAATAATAAGGAAAACAAATTGTATTTATACTAAATTTTATTAGTATAAGGGAAAAATCTCTACATACTAAAAGAACTTACTAATACACCCAATTAACAAAAAAATAAAATCAAATCCTAAATTTTTTCATCTTATTAACTGCAATGATAAAAAAGAAAGTGTAATAAAAAAAATAATAGACCGCTCCACGCATTTGTTTAACAAATCTTAAAAATTTTCCATGCATCGCATACATTTATGTAATGCAAATGCATGTTGTGTTTTGTAACCTTTTTTTAATTACTGATCCTTTTTCTTGGAAAAAATAAGAAATGTGGCTAATAAAAAGACACACTTACGCAGGTGTTTAAAAAATTTTCCCATACTTTAATATTTCGACAAATGAAAGCGGACAACAACAAAGTTAGTAGAGGAGACAGACGCTCATAAAAAATGTCAACTAAAAATTTTACGATAAAATAAAAGGTCAACTGTAATGATAAAATAGACAGCCCCATACATCTGTTTAACAAATCTTAAAAATTGTCCATGCATCGCATACATTTATGTAATACAAATGCATGTTGTTTTTTGTAACCTTTTTTTAATTACTGATCCTTTTTCTTGGAAAAGCTATAAATTATGTATCATAAAAATAGACAGTCTTACACAGGTGTTTAAAAATTTTCCCTTACTTTAATATTTCAACAAATGCAAACAGACACACACACACACAAAATTAGTATAGGAGGACAGACAGAAACTTATCCAATGCAAACACACGCACACATGCGCAATATAATAGAATATTGTAACGCGCTCACTCAAACTGACCAATAGCGATGCATCTGTACACACACACACACACAATTTACCAAAAATTAGAAAAGCAATATTTACAGGTCGGTCTAGCAAAAGAGGAAGTCGCTATTGAACATGTGCATTTGTTCAATGTATCTGCACACATACATAACAAAATACAATTTTCCAACTCACTCACCCACTCTAGTCAATAGCAATGTATCACTTGCAAATGCATAAAGTAGAAAAAAGATACGAAATATTTAAAAAAAAATCCGCTTAACAAAATTCTCATTTAAAATTATCATCCCTTAAAAATAATCCTGTATGAAGAAAAATAAGAAAAAGGTAACGCCACTGCATGAGCAAGATTTTGTTTGAAAAAGGTGGTCGAAAAACCTCCGACACCCTTTAACTATATTCAAATGGTCCCCCTCAGGTACGCCAGTGCATGATGTGCACTTTTACATTGATCCTTATGGGAGAAAGTGATCGAGAACAGACACACATGTGTAAATGCTCCCCCTCAGGTACGCCACTGCATGATGTGCACTTTTACATTGATCCTTATGGGAGAAAGTGTCAGAGAACCGGCGAAAACATACTACTCATATAATTACGTAGAATTCATTGACAATTCAGTTATTTTGTTAGCAACGTCATCATATGAACCATCATCGTATAAAAACCTTCTAGTGTGTTCGAACTTGATGACTTGAGAATATAAATCGAAATTAAGGCTCAGTTAGCCGACCGTAACGTTGATGTAGTTGCATGTGCTGATCGTTTCTTTCACATTGAAAAGCTATGAGACAGAAACGATCAACACATGCAACTACATCAACGTTACGGTCGGCTAACTGAGCCTTTAGTCTATAAAATATAGTTTTTATCGTTCACTATAATTTTCTTTAATATGAATATGCATAGATACATAATTATTTAAAAATTCTGTTATAAGTATTCTAAATATGCATGTATATATAATACATATGTCTAATGTTGAATTAAAGGAATACTTAATATGATAACTCTAAGCAAATTTAATATGCTTTTACAGTTATCTAACAATATTTGAGTTTGGTATATTAACTGATTCCTAAATACAATCGAAATCTGAACATGTATACTATAAAAGGCCTATATATTTGCTTTTTTAAGTTCTCCCCTTATGTTTTTATTAAGACTAACCCATTATGGTATTGAATTAAGCACATGAATCTAATGGGAATATTTTGGTAGTTGACTTCTTATCAACACGTAATTTAATAATATTCAAAAATATATCGAGTAATAATATTCCGAAATATATCCACAATTAAATTAAATATATATATATATATATATATATATATATATATATATATATATATATATATATATATATATATATATATATATATATATATATATATATATATATATATATATATATATATATATATATATATATATATATATATATATATATATATATATATATATATATATATATATATATATATATATATATATATATATATATATATATATATATATATATATATATATATATATATATATATATATATATATATATATATATATATATATATATATATATATATATATATATATATATATATATATATATATATATATATATATATATATATATATATATATATATATATATATATATATTTATATATATATATATATATATATATATATATATATATATATATTTATATATATATATATATATATATATTTATATATATATATATATATATATATATATATATATATATATATATATATATATATATATATATATATATATATATATATATATATATATATATATATATATATATATATATATATATATATATATATATATATATATATATGTATATATATATATATATATATATATATATATATATATGTTCACGCACGGTAACCCTTTGTGGTTCTCGTTACTTTGTAACGAGTAATTCTTTTTCTTCTCAACTTTTGGGACTAAAGAATTTTTTCTGATCAGTGTTTAAAAAGTTTTTGTGCATAAAGCATAACAAGTGCGGCTAACATCAATCCCTTCGTTTTTTCCTTTTCTTAATCGTTGAGTATTAAAATAAAAAAAATCTTTATCGCTAAGAAATATAAGGCTTTTTAAAGGTCGAACACAAAAGTGTGTAGAAATTAATTTAAGAAAAATTATTGCTATAAACCTTTATGTGTAACATCATTTTAATAAAGAAAAGTTGAAGAAAGTGGTTTTTATTGAATATTGCCGGCATAATTTATTATTGGTTTTTATTAACTAAATATCTGTTGTGCATTCGTTAATAAACACTGTTAAGTTCACCTGAGTGTGCGTGTTTAATTTGCAGTACATAAATCTCTATTAGCCATTTGAGTGCTTTCATTAATATCTACTAACAGAAAACGTCTGATTTACCCAGTGCTCTTAACCAGTTACTTAACTCATAAAAAGCAACATTAAACCGACATCAATTTTGCAACCAAAAGGTATTCCTAACAACCAGAAAAAAGTACCAGCTGCATTTGATTGGAGTTTAACAAAAAGGCAATAACAACAACCACACGGATACCATCAACAAACCGGTAAGTCGTCAGATTTAAACCCTAGACTATATTTTGTCCAACCCCCGTGTGCCCTGCACATTTTGGTCCTTCGAACCGGATGCGGGTCATCCATAACCCGGCACCCACCTTGGCTATCGGGAAACCCCATTTTCCCCCCTATAAACCCATTTTCGTGTTTTGTGAGATATGCCGTTTTTGCAATAAACGGCATTTCAACCCCCTTTTTTCTTCCTTAAAATTCCATTTTTCAGATATGTCGTTTTTGCAATAAACGGTATCTAACCCCCGGTTCTGAACATGTGTGTACAGTCTCGTCGAAAAACGTTAGTTTCGCGACAAAACTGTCCATCTTAGTAAAATATTAGTGGTCATTCCTTTTTTTATACAAAAAGCTCTAACGGTGCAGTAAATACATCATAATTTAAACATACATACATATGTAGGTATGTACGTGCCCACATACTTACCAAGTATCAACCACCTTTTACATTTAATGCACAAAGAGAGGAAGAGCGAAAAATTGTGTTTTAAAAACTAACTGCTAATCCACCGCATATGTATGTATCCCTCCACATTTTTGTTCCCCGCAGAGATAAATCTAAAGCAAATAATTGCAATCAACGAAAAGAAAAAAATAAGTTGTTGTTCTGTTGGAGATTTTGCCATTGACAAAGTATAGGGCATAAAACATATCATTCTTTTGTTCTCATCGAGTTACCAAAACTCAACCACAGCAACAACAATACAAGCAAAGAATAAATACATACATATCAGCATACAACAACTTTAAGACCACCAGCAGCAGAAACAAGAGAAGAATTTGTGACACCAACAAAACGAACCAATTAAGGAAAAAACAAAACCAACTATAAAGGCCATGTCAGATAAAACTTTTGCTTCGCGTTGCGTTACAGATTCGCTTTGACATCTAAGATGAAATGTACATACTTATACGAAAAATGCACATAAAGCACTTTTAACGCAGCGTGAAGCGAAAAGTTCGGCAACTCTCATCTTTTTGCTTGCTTTGACAATCAGCTGGAATAATTTTCTTTTATTATATTGCCAAACGAAACATATTGCGCGTTTGAATCTGTTTTAATAAGAGGTAAATATGTATGTGGCATTTATTTATTTATAATAAATCGTAAAATAACATAATTGACTTTATTTTTATAAAAAATATATATATAAATAGCAAAATTATCAACTACTTTTTTGGTAAACGATCAATGCGCGAGCAGAGGGCGAAGCCGATGTAAAATGGTGATCGGCGCCGGCTAAGAACATATATAGTCGGCGGCGGCTATTAGCCGGCTAAGAGCCGAAAATTTTTCGCCGGCGGCGGCTACCTAAATTTATCGGCTAACGGTCGGCTAACAGAGTATTTCTTGCTTACTTACATACAAGGTATATTTACAACAGGTATACTCGGCCCAATTATAAATAAACTTGCCTTTCTAGACGATTTACTGCCTTATTTATAAAAATAATTTTCATAAGAAATTTTTTTCATATGTTCCAAAACCGAATTAAATATTTTTAAATGCGCATGTTAGTAAATATCCACTTTTTATTATAAAAAATCGGCTTAGCCGCTAGCCGATATTAGCCGCAATAATCGGCGGCGGCTAAGTGATTGTGAAAATCACCGGCGGCGGCTAATAGCCGGCTATTAGCCGACCGGCTTCGTGCTCTGTGCGCGAGTGTTGTCAAAGTTTTCATTGTGTCATACTCCTTTTG
Source organism: Panzeria rudis (assembly GCA_956483635.1). Classification (NCBI taxonomy): domain Eukaryota; kingdom Metazoa; phylum Arthropoda; class Insecta; order Diptera; family Tachinidae; genus Panzeria; species Panzeria rudis. Next base: position 66,092 of record CATQFL010000222.1, read on the forward strand.
CTTTACACTTTTCTATCAAAGTTAGAAACGTCACGTAAAGCGACAAAGTTTTATCTGACACGGCCTTAATTGTTGTGGTTTTGTTTCCCCTTAAAATAAATGTCACAAAGAATTTCTCGCTCTGAGATTCTTTGTGCATGGAGAAATAGTGTATGATTTTTTGGCACTCTTGAAAATTAAAACAGCGAGTGAACGATCAACCACCAAAAAATAAAAACAGCACAAAACACTCTTTATGTATGAATGCATTTACTTCTGATCAAATAAATAGGTCAAGTAAAATATACGCAACAGCTGATACATAAGAATATTCATTAACAAGTGGATACGAGGGCAGTTCAACAATTAACCAAAGTGGGAAATAAATTGTTTTTATATTAATAAACGGATGAAAACTTATGATCTATTTGTACTATTGAATACAAATTTTCTCAACAATTAACCCCCGTCGTGCACACATGTCAGATCATTACAAAAATACTCTCGCTACATAAAATAGTGAAAGCAAATAATTTGAAAATTTATTTAACTATTTAAATACTATTAACCTCCATTATTTTCAACTTTTATTAACCCCCATTATTTCAACTTTTATCAACCCCCATACATCTTGGTCGCTTATACGAAGCACCACTGAGAATTTTCTAAAATTTTCACCCAACCGGTCGCTTATACTAAGCACCTTCGAGGATTTATTTAAATCTTTATAACCCCCATACATCTTGGTCGCTTATACGAAGCACCACTGAGAATTTTCTAAAATTTTCACCCAACCGGTCGCTTATACTAAGCACCTTCGAGGATTTATTTAAATCTTTATAACCCCCATACATCCTGGTCGCTTATACGAGGCACCATTGAACTTTTTAAATTTTTGCCGCACTCGAAAATAGGTCGCTTATACTAAGCACCTTTGAAGATTTCTTTAAATCTTCATAACCCCCATACATCGGTCGTTTATACGAAACGTCATTAAAATTTTTTTCGAATTTTCTTGACAACTACACGCAGGTCGCTTATACTAAGCACCTTCGAGGATTTCCTTGAATCCTCAAACTTCCGTAAATTGGTCGCTTATACCAAGTACCACTGAAAATTTGTTTTACATAATTTTTAACCCCCGATACATTGATCGTTACCTGGATTACCAGTGACGATCTCTTAAACCCCCATAACATATTTGTCGGACAGTCAAAAATTCAAATCGTTTTTCACTAAAAATGGCATCGTTAAAAAACTTAATACGCGCTTCTGATCGTACTCTTCATACCTTGGAGACTCAAAAACAACAGCTTGAGAAGTTATGGTCTATTTTCGAGACACTCTACGAAACAGCGCTGGATAACTATGAAACAGTGAAGGATGAAATAGAAATGGCAGCATTAGAGAATCGTTTTTATTCCACTTTTGAAGCCTATACCGAGATCAGCGCAAATATCCACGAACGCAGCGACACTATTCGTACCCAGGCTAAAGCAGTTTCCGCATCAGCGGAAAAACGAGTTGATATGACCCCACATATATCCTTACCACCCTGCGATACTGAAGTTTTTCATGGTGACTACAAATCCTGGCCGACATTCCGTGATATGTTCATGGCCCTGTACCGCAACAACACACGTCTCTCACCCGTAGAGAAAATGTGCCACTTGATGAAGAAGACGCAAGGCGAGGCACGTGAGCTTCTCAAAACGTGTCCCATGACCAACGAAGGTTTTGATATGGCATGGCAGAACCTCATGCACCGTTATGAAAACAAGAGGGTCCTAGTCAACGCACAATTGAAATCACTTTTCAATGTAAAACCGATGTCGCGGGAAACTAGTTCTGATCTGAGGCGGCTGCAGCGTACAATTAGCGATTGTATTACAAATCTTCGCTTGCTTCAGATTGAAACAGAGAACTGGGATCCAATATTCGTGTACATCTGCTCGACCTGCTTGCCTGAAGTTACCCTTAATTTATGGGAACAATCTTTGCCGCATACAACCGATTTGCCGACTTGGAAGGAGCTGGATGTTTTTCTAACATCTCGGTTTCACACGCTAGAATCAGTTGCTGATATTCGATCAACTTTTGCGAGTTCGAATGGTTCGAAACCCGCGCACCCGGCTAAGCTGAATAAATCTAATTCGTCTTCAAAACAAAAGCTTCAAAGTTACCAGACGAATATTTCCAAAGAAAAGATGGGAAAATGTGCCCTTTGTCCGCAATTTCACCCTCTTAGATTTTGTTCCGTTTTCCTAGCAATGCCAATCGAAGAGCGCTATGCTACGGTCAAGCAACAAAATCGATGTACAAATTGTCTGGGAACTTCTCATGGATCCAAAACCTGCAAAAGCAAGTATGCCTGCCATACGTGCAAGGGAAAACATCATACATTGCTTCATCGCGCAGCACCTGCAAAACGAGTTTCCAATACAACCCCCGTAATTTCTCCCCCTCTTCAGGCTAACCTGAATAATAATCGTCCTCCTTTAGATAGGAGCCCTTCTACGTCAGCACAAACCGCTGACAGAACGCTGCAATCATTTTCAACACACTTAACCCCCACTACACAATCCGTCATACTAGGCACTGCTCTCGTCGACGTATATCAAGACGATTGCAAATACACAGTCCGCGCGCTAATCGACTCTGCATCTGAGGCAACCTTTATTTCACGCAAACTACAAAAGCGTTCAGGCCTTAGCACGCGATCTTCCCAAGCACAAATACACGGCTTAGGCGATTCATTAACTGCTACCTCAGCGCAGACATGTCCCATTAAAATAGGCTCTCCTATCGATCCATCATTTGAACTATCTTCAGAGGCATTAGTCATCAACAAATTGACAGGCCAACTAGCCTATTACCCCCCATCATCGCTGGCAAACAGTAGTTTTTCACTTTTGCAGTTAGCCGATACTTACCGCAGCGGTGGGTCCGAAATTGACCTGCTTCTCGGTGGAGATATCTACCCAAAAATAATTCAAGATGGGCTGCACTGGGATAGACAACAGTCTTTGGTCGCGCAGAAAACTGCTTTCGGATGGATAATTACCGGCAAGGTAACCGCAAATCCGTGTAAAAAGGCAATTTTATCATTTTATAACACCGTCGCGTTGGATAATCAACTTCGACGTTTCTGGTAGCTTGAAGATACACCGAAGAAAACAAAATCGTCACCAGAGGACGAATACTGCGAAAATCTTTACACCTCTACTACCTTCCGCAATCAGGATGGTCGATACGTTGTATTACTTCCTTTAAAACAGGAATACCCCGAAAAATTAAATATTGGTCAATCTCGAAAAATCGCGTTATCCCAATTTCTACGAAATGAAGCGCGTTTGATCAAAAACCCCCAACTAAAAGTCGAATATGATCGAGTTATTACCGAATATTCTGCTCTTGGCCAAATGGCCAAGGTAACCCCCGTAACTGGTGACAGCGGCACATATTATTGCCCCACCACGCTGTTTTTAAACCCGACAGCACCACTACAAAATTACGTGTGGTGTTTTAATGCATCAAACCCCTCATTAAACGGCGTCAGCCTCAACGATCTGCTTCATACTGGTCCAGTTTTACAAGCAGACTTAATGATCTTAATACTAAGATGGAGATTTTTCCGCTACGTTTTTAACGCGGACATCGAAAAGATGTACCGCCAAATTCTGGTAAACCCCTCTCATACCCCCCTTCAGCGTATTTTACACCGAAATTCTCCAACTGAATTCATTCAAGACTATGAGTTAAACACAGTCACATTTGGCGTGAACTGTGCCCCCTATCTGGCAATCAGGACATTGTTAGAGCTCGCCAAGGAGAGCGAAACCACTCACCCTCACGTGGCCGAAGTTCTACGGAATTATATGTATGTCGACGATGTCCTTTCTGGAGCGCATACAATATCATCGGCGCTGAAATCACGCGATGACATCATAAAAGTTCTTGCAACAGCAGGCTTTTCGCTTCGTAAATGGACGGCGAACAACGAAATGTTACTACAAGGTCTACCGTCGACACACTTGCTGGATGAAGAGTTTCTCAAATTGTCAGACTCCAGCATAACCAAAACTTTGGGCCTCAGATGGAACGCGGGAGGAGATTATTTTTACTTTAAACTTAAATCTACACCCAATCGCAGTTTCACTACAAAGAGGTGTGTGCTATCCGAAATAGCAAGATTATTCGACCCAGCAGGTTGGCTGTCACCCAAAATCATCGTTGCGAAAATCATTATGCAGCAATAATGGAAAGATGGTACCGACTGGGACGAAGATTTAAACCCCCCGACGAAGCAAAAATGGCATGAATTTCTCGACGATTATATAAACATCGAACAAATTAAAATTCCCCGTTTCATTGATTTCGATCCCTCCTACAAGGTTGAACTCCACGGTTTTTGTGACGCGTCGGAAAAGGCGTATGCAGCAGCACTTTACCTTCGCTCTGAGTTCCAAGGATATGTCGCCAGTCACCTTTTGGCAGCCAAAACGAAAGTTGCGCCAGTGAAATTTGTTTCCTTACCTAGGAAAGAATTATGCGGAGCTGAATTACTGGCAAACATGATAGAATCTACACAATCTCAGCTCAACCTCAAGGATTACAAAATCTTCCTGTGGACAGATTCCACCATTGTGTTGGCATGGCTGAAAAAACCGGCTCACAAGTGGAAAACTTTCGTAGAAAATCGAATTTCCTCTATTATTGAAAAGGTATGCCAGGATTGTTGGTCTCACGTGGACTCAAAAAATAATCTAGCTGATCTGGCATCTCGCGGGACTACGGTTACAGAATTGTCATCAAATGATTTGTGGTGGCATGGACCTTTATGGCTCAAACTTCCTCATAATGAATGGCCATCAAGAAAAGCTGTTTTTGAAACTGAAGAAGAAAAACGGCCAGTACGAGTTCTTACCACTACATTACCTCCCGAAGATATTATTGCAAGCTTTTCGGACCTTCCTCGTGCATTAAGAGTCGTATGTTACATCTTTCGATTCTACAACCGTCTGCGAGCCAAACAAAGTTCTGATAATATCAATCACAAGCTGGCAGCCAAAGAAATCGTTTTCGCCAAAAATCGTTTGATAATCGCCTGCCAAAAATCACTTTTCAGCAACGAATATTCACAATTATTGGAACAAAAACCGCTATCCCGCAAAGGTCCGCTTTTAACTTTCAACCCATTTTTGGACTCTAACGGAGTTATGAGAATTAATGGCCGTTTGGCAAATTCTCCTACATTAAGTTACGATGAACGTTACCCCATTCTACTACCATATCATGCCAGTTTTACGCGATTACTTCTTAAATATCTACATCAATACTCTCTTCATGGTCAAAATGCGCTGTTATATCGCCTAATGAGACTACGTTATTATGTCCCAAGACTCAAAACTTTGATAAAAACAATATTATCTCAATGCCTAATTTGTGTGAGACATAAACGTCAAATCAGCCAACAAATCATGGCTGCGTTACCCCCCGAGCGTACAACTTTATCTCGTCCTTTCTACAACACTGGAGTCGATTTTGCCGGACCCTTTGACATAAAATCGTATGCGGGTCGCGGCTGCAAAATTACTAAGGGCTACGTGCTGGTTTTCGTATGTTTTTCCACCAAGGTGATACATTTGGAAGCCACCGGAGATATCTCAACACAAGCTTTCTTAACTGCATTTGCGCGCTTCTTTTCAAGAAGAGGAACACCCCATGCAATTTATTCCGATAATGGCACCGCTTTTGTCGGCGCCTCTAATACCTTACGTCAAGATAAGCAACAATTCCTGTCGTTACTGCAGAAAGGTCTCTTATCTCAGGACAGTTTTAGCCCAATCGAATGGCATTTTATCCCTCCTGGAGCCCCTCATATGGGGGGCCTCTGGGAGGCAGGGGTAAAAAGTTTTAAATCGCATTTTAAAAAGATTTGCCTCACTCAAAGCTTTACGTACGAAGAATTCACCACCATGCTCATTCGAATCGAAGCATGACTCAATTCAAGACCGTTAAGCCCAATGAGTGAAGACCCAACCAATTTATGCGCTCTCACCCCAGGTCATTTCCTCGTCGGAACTCCATTCTTATCTCCACCAGAGCCTGACTTCTCCAGACATTCCCTCAGCTACGTAAATCGTTGGCAAAAGTTAAAAATACTTCATCATCACTTGGCTCGAAGGTGGAAAGAAGAGTATTTAGGCGAACTTCACAAACGGAATAAATGGAAATTCCCCCAGAGAGATTTGACAATTGGCGATCTTGTAGTTGTCAAGCAAGAAAATTTACCCCCCAATCAATGGCGTCTTGGTCGCATCGATAAGATTTTTCACGGCTCCGATAGCAAGGTACGGGTTGCCGAGGTGCGCACCGCCCAGGGCACCATTACTCGGCCGATCGTCAAACTAATTTTACTCACAATTCCCCCGTCATCCTGACAAATAATTTTCCCCCCTTATTTCTTCCCCGTTGCAGCAAACATGCATCACCGTCGCCGCAGTCACGATTCTCCCATTGAGGAGCGTTAACTCACCGTTCATCTCAAGGCTAAGGCTCCCGATTGCCGTTTATGACGGAAAGACCACCCGTTGCGCAAATGCGCAAAATTCAACAAAATGCCTGTGTCAGCCAGGTTGGACGTCGTGCAACGTCATCGTTACTGTAAAAATTGTTTGGCCCATTCTCACCGCCTCCAAAATTGCCGTAGTCGCGAGCGCTGCAACCGCTGCAACATCAATCACCACACCCTTCTTCATCCTCCCGAACTCACCCGGGTTAATGAGCCGTTGAGCCGAGCGGATCCCACTACCGTCGTGCCTACCGTTATTATCAAAATGTGCTTGAACAAAGAGTGGAGCCACGTTCGTGGACTTTTGAACCCTTGTGCCGTTACGAGCTCGATCGCCGCTTTTCTGGTCGAACGGTATCATCTGCCGTTCGAAAGATTCAATGAGGACAAATGGTGCCACTTCAAGTTTCGCACCCGGTTTGATGAAGAAGGAGGAACCTTTACTGTAAAGGCCCGTATAGCAGACGACTTGCCTGAAAGGCCGCCAGCAAAACGCCTCGATCGCAGCGTCACAGACGCTTACCGCAACTTACGCCTGGCTGACCCGGATTTTTTTGAGAGTCACACCATTAACTTTGTATTGGGGCAGACGTGTATCCCAGATTGATCAAGAGCGGACTGCAAACAGCTGCTATTGGATCTCCACTGGCGCAGGACACCGTACTGGGATGGGTGATCATCGGCAAATTTGCCGTTTAAACATTATTTCTTTCATTTAAATCTTATAAATCATAACATAACGTCTTTTTTATCATCATATGTCTTGTAAACCTTCATTTATACTTATAATCATACCATTACATTTGAATTATATATTTTTATTTTTTTTACAATATGTGAATTATAAATTGTATCATACGGAGTCCACGAACTGCCGCACTTATTATTGTTTTCCATATCATTGTACGCCGGCCCTCGTTGCTATTGCAATATAGCAAGGGGGCGGGATGTTCACGCACGGTAACCCTGTGTGGTTCTCGTTACTTTGTAACGAGTAATTCTTTTTCTTCTCAACTTTTGGGACTAAAGAATTTTTTCTGATCAGTGTTTAAAAAGTTTTTGTGCATAAAGCATAACAAGTGCGGCTAACATCAATCCCTTCGTTTTTTTCCTTTTTTTAATCGTTGAGTATTAAAATAAAAAAAATCTTTATCGCTAAGAAATATAAGGCTTTTTAAAGGTCGAACACAAAAGTGTGTAGAAATTAATTTAAGAAAAATTATTGCTATAAACCTTTATGTGTAACATCACTTTAATAAAGAAAAGTTGAAGAAAGTGGTTTTTATTGAATATTGCCGGCATAATTTATTATTGGTTTTTATTAACTAAATATCTGTTGTGCATTCGTTAATAAACACTGTTAAGTTCACCTGAGTGTGCGTGTTTAATTTGCAGTACATAAATCTCTATTAGCCATTTGAGTGCTTTCATTAATATCTACTAACAGAAAACGTCTGATTTACCCAGTGCTCTTAACCAGTTACTTAACTCATAAAAAGCAACATTAAACCGACATCAATTTTGCAACCAAAAGGTATTCCTAACAACCAGAAAAAAGTACCAGCTGCATTTGATTGGAGTTTAACAAAAAGGCAACAACAACAACCACACGGATACCATCAACAAACCGGTAAGTCGTCAGATTTAAACCCTAGACTATATTTTGTCCAACCCCCGTGTGCCCTGCACAATATATATATATATATATATATATATATATATATATATATATATATATATATATATATATATATATATATATATATATATATATATATATATATATATATATATATATATATATATATATATATATATATATATATATATATATATATATATATATATATATATATATATATATATATATATATATATATATATATATATATATATATATATATATATATATATATATATATATATATATATATATATATATATATATATATATATATATATAAAACCAAATTTTTTATGGTACTTGTGCCTCCTAAATATCTTGTATGATCAATTTCAATACCATTAAGTTCATAACGAATTTAATCAAAGAGATATGCAACAAAGTTGTTTTTAATTTAAAGTTGTCTGTAGATGTGGAGGGTCCCTCATCTATAACAGATCCCTCTACATATATATATATATATATATATATATATATATATATATATATATATATATATATATATATATATATATATATATATATATATATATATATATATATATATATATATATATATATATATATATATATATATATATATATATATATATATATATATATATATATATATATATATATATATATATATATATATATATATATATATATATATATATATATATATATATATATATATATATATATATATATATATATATGTAGTGGGATCTGTTATAGATGAGGAACCCTCCACATCTACAGACAACTTTAAATTAAAAACAACTTTGTTGCATATCTCTTTGATTAAATTCGTTATGAACTTAATGGTATTGAAATTGATCATACAAGATATTTAGGAGGCACAAGTACCATATAAAATTTGGTTTCTTTATCACCAACGGAAAGCACTGGAATGCAGAATGCTGGATGGAATAAAATTAATGATTTGAAACTTGTTAATGGATATTTTAATTTTATGTACCCTTAAAAATGCTTTGGGTTTCGCTGAAGACTACAACTAAGTCATACTAAATGGAAAACATTAATTGATACTCTTGCGTAATAAGAACGATGAAGATCTTGTACACTCTAGCGTTTCCACGGAAAAAGCAAAACTTTCAATTTCACTCATCTCATGGAGAATTCCACATGTACAATTATCTGATTTTAGCAAGTTGAATATGATAAAAATTATTAACAATGGTGCTTCTATACCGATGGCATTCCGTAGTTGGGATGGTCATGTGAATCCACAGCTTAATACAGGAACAAGTCATATCTGGAATGTTAAATTAGCTGCAAGTAGAGAACGACTCCGTTTTGTATTGATTGCTTTTCAACAAGAAAATAAGTTTGTTCATTGTGACCTGACAAATTTAAAACTACATTTAAATTCAGTATCATATGATGATCTAAATATCAAATTTAAGAATGAACGCTATGCAATTCTATATGATATGTATCTAAGATTTCAACAGAGCTATTACATGAGAGAATCTCAACCGCTTCTAACTGCTCAAGAATTAAAAAATAATAAATTGTAGTACATGTCAGCCATCAAAACGAATCGCTCAATAACGACCAATTGATATAAAAATTGAATTTGAAACAGCATCAAAGACATCAGCTTACTGCATTATTATTCATGATCGCATAATTGAATATGTACCCATAAAAGGAAAAGTCCGAAAAGTCTTATAAATTAAACAATATGGATGATAATATAGTTTGTATAGATATACAAGGATTCAAAAGCGATTCAAATGATTTCATCGCAAAAGAAGTAGCGATCGTTTTCAACAACAACAATGAAGCCATAAATTTCATTATATAACCACCCTTTGATTTTAAATGTCTATCGCCAAAGAAGCAAAAAGAAGTAAACTGGTTAACAAAGAACTATCATCACCTAAAGTGGAACGATGGATCAGTCCAAGGCATATTCAGTACAGATACCACCATTACTAAAACAAATACAACACCAAAAAACACATGTATTTTGTTGGTAGAAATACCCCAGAAATATGTCAAATCCATTATCTGTGAGTCGCACACATTCATAAGCTCTCTCAGATTTACTAACCCATGCCCGTGTTGATAGAAAAATCCCAGATATATGTCAAAATCTCAAATTTACACACACACAGTCTCAAATTTACTAAAACAGCTGTTCTTGTAGTGGTACCTGTTCAATATACCTTGGATCAGTCAGATTTCAAAGCGTCTGCAAGTTTTTAAAAGCTAATGTACGCTATTCTAAAATATATGTTAAAGGAGAAGAAAAGAGACAATGGCTAGAAAAAATACTCCAAAAAAGAGTTTTTAACATCGAGGACTTTGGATGCATCAACTTTAAACAAATGGAAATTATATATCCCGAGTATTTCTATTGTAATTATCACACATATGGCATTTGCGCATTAAGAAATGCTCTTTTACTAACAAAAGAAAAATCTTGTTTAAAATAATTTATGTATTATTAATATTATATTTATTAATATTATTAACATAAACTTAACAATTTAAAAAATTTTTAATTATTTAATAAAATATAAATGTATAGAAAAATAAAAATAGACAACTGTTTTTTTATTTCAAATACACCACAACTAAATGCTGAGTAATGAAATTATGCTATGAAATGATGACTCATTCTCAAAACATATCCAGCTGAATAAACAAAGCAATAAACAAGATTAGGCAAGATTTTAATATGGACAGACAGACAGACAGACATCAATCCACATGTACAGACTTTTTATGTAAACGCAACCTCTAACCAACCCCCACCAACAAACAAAAATTACATCCACCTGAATAAACAAAAACACCAACAAGATTAAGCATACATATTTAACGTAAACAAACATTTCAGACCATCTGTCATACTAATGCTGACTTTAGACGATATGTATTTTACATCTGACTTGTCAAATTTCCCACTGCAAAAGTGATACATTCCGTGTGAAACATATGAAACATTGTCAGATGACATTTACAGAAGCAAAGTCAGATGAAAAATTTTCAATTAGCGCGTGTTCTATTTTCATCTGACAAGGTATCTGACATCAGCTGTATTAAATTATCAAAAGTGTGGTTTGGCTGAAAAAACATTAAAAAGCAAAGAGCGCTTTATATATATCCGAAAATTGTGCAAAAACTCAGCTGTTGTGAACACTCAGAGGTTATATCAGATGTTATTGCACATGTACGTGTGAAAGAAAATATTATAAACCGTCTGTAAATTGACAATTTTGACAAACATGCGAAGTTACATATGTCTCACACACCTAAAAAGCCATATGTAAAAAACATGTCGTCTAAAGTCAGCATAAGCAACACAGCTACAAATCCAAAACGATCATGCGATTATTTGATGCAAAAAACAAATACCCCCGCTTGACATAAAAAATATTATAAACAAATAGCAAACGCTTATTGTATTACGTATGTATATGCATACATATTAATTGGAACTTAACACCCCCCTCTAACACTTCCATAACCACATTCTGAAAATATACAAACCTCCACCAGTCAATTGGTGGACGGACATACTTAAATAAACACAACTACATTTTAAATGTAAACACAAGCACCACAAAATAGCCATAAATAAATCCCTGTAGGATCCATGGGACCAACTGTCTTCAAGTCACCTCTTGTCAACAAGTTTGGTTACATTGTCAACAACAAATCGTCTACGAATCTATGGTGCGATCCCCAATGTCTCAATCTAGTCTATAGTAAGTCAGTCAATACTTCCGACCCATAATAACCACCTTGTCTATAGTAAGGCACTTTTTTCAAGTTACAATCTCACTATTGACATTTTATAACAAAACACACCCTAAATATCTACAACACAAAAACATTACACACACTATAATTTTACACTAACACTCATCATTAACTCAATTATAATTCATCACAATTTTTTTAACAACATTTTTCCTACAGGGCACTTTCATTATTTTTTCCCACGGGTATCAAATTACACATTTGTTTATTTAACAATTAAACTTTAAATTTTAATTACCCAAATTTTAAAATTTTAATGGCCGCAGCGGGAACAGTTCCCTACTACTCAAAATTTGTATTCTCTAACATAAATTTTTAGGTTATATAGTTCATTTCGCATTTATTTATGCAAATATAAATTTAGAATCATTGGAGTTAAAAAAATATTGATTTTATAACATTTTTGCAAATTTTTTATTTGGTACTAAAAAATGTTTATCCCAAATAACTCTTTTAATGATTTTATTTATTTATTATTCAGTTATTTGCTGTAATCTATTTTTTCTGTTATTGATTCTAATATCTTATTAATAATAAGTATTTAAAACATCTAAAAAAATAAAAATAAATAAAAGATTTAGGCGCCGTGATTTGAACCCGGCTTTTTCGAGAGGAAAATAATTATAGGCAAACCGCTTTCAGCCAAACAGCTACAAATTTTGTGAAGGTTAATTTGAATTAGATACTGAAACAAGTGAAAGTTTCTCGCATCAAAAAATGTATAACCTTTCTGTGATAAACGGATGAGTGAGAAAAAAATTAATATTTTTAAATTTTTATTAGGCTCGCAGGGTGTGTCATATAATAATTCAACTAATATTCTATGAATTGTCCTACAAAAGATCGCATGACAAGCAGTGTTGCCGTTTTGGTTACTTTTCACCAAAGTTGCTTACTTTTTTTCCAATGTGTACATGTGTACTTTTTTTCATTTTGGTTACTTTTTTTCAACACAAAAATGAAAATTTTTACGGTTCCGTACCCGTCCGTCTGTCACAGGCTGTTTTCTCGGGAACTATAAGAGCTACGGACCTGAAATTTTCACAGAATATTTAAAACTTTTGCCACTACAACAACAATTATATGACAGTTAAAAATGAAAGGGCGTTCTAAAGCGATAAGCGAATCATGTTGAAATATCAATGTAATATACAGACGCTTATATATAGACACTTTAAATCTTCAAAGTTAGTGTTAATTGGTGTAGTCTGTACAATAGACTAAAACAATAAAAATTAAAGGGTGTTCTATCAGTTAATGTAATTTTACTATGTAATTTAGATAAAACGCTAAAACTAAAATTTCCAAAATTAAAAAATTTCAAAAAGAAAAATCACCAAAATGAAAAAAGCGCTTAAAGGAAAAGAGCACCAAAATTAAAAAAATCGCTAAAACGCAAAATATCACCAAAACAAAAAAGATCGCCTAAAAACAAAAAAATAAATAAAAAACGCCAAAGACCGAAAAGAGTCGCCAAAACGTAAAAAAGCACTACAACATAAGAATATCGCAAAAGCTAAATAAATGTATCATCAAAAAACGAAAAAATCGCCATAAATGAAAAAAATCACAAAAACAAAAAAAAAAAGCGCCAAAACGAAAAAAATTGCCAAAAACCCAAAAAAAAATCAAAAAAACCGAAAAAAAGTGTCAAAACAGATAATAAATCGTCTGGCGGCACGTTTGCCCCTTCGGACGTGTCTGGCAATAATGAATGTCTATTTTTGACAATGTTTTGTACAATACTAGCTTTTTCAACCTGGCGATGCACGGGCTTTAAACATATTGAGGAGAAACCCTTAATGCGTTATTTATCGTCTGTCTGGTCTAGCAATATGGACGAAATAATTCTGAAAAAACCGACTTCAATACAAAGATGTTGAGTCCTTCTTCTAGTTGTGTATCCGTCTGCAATTTTTCATAGTACCTTTCATCAAACCTTTCATGTCCTTTCAAATCAAACATTTTGAAAACCAGTCAAGAAATGACGGAGTTATGCGATAATCAATATATAGAGCTACTACTTTTTCCGCCCGATTGCCACTTTCCACAAAGTTCAAGCGAACCCTTTCAAACAAAAAAATAATTTTTTCAAAATCTTTTCACAAATGACAGAGTTATGCTTGATGGGATAAAATTTCCCCATTGATTTTTCAAAAAAGATTACAGAATAAAACTGCAGGCAAACCAAAAAAAATTTTTCAAAATTGGCTAACAAATATACCTATCTCTGTACCTAATTTTGTTTAAATCGGTTCAGCCGTTTAGGCATAAATTCGTAACAAAAATCTGCAAACAGACAAACAAACACCTAATTTTTATGTAATATATGAATTCATTTGTTTGCTATAATCTACTTTTTCGGTTCCTGATGCTAATAGCTTATGAAAAATAAGTATTTTTACATTAAAAAAACATTTAAAAAATTAAAAATAAAATAAAAGCTGTAGCCGCCGTGATTTGAACCCGGATCATATTTTCGTCTCGAAGTAGCCCGGTTCAAATCTCGGCGGGTGAAAGTTTTATTTTTTTCATTTTTTTAATGCCAAAATACGTTTATTTTATAAGATATTAGAATCAGGAATCGAAAAAATAGTTTATAGTAAACATATTAATAGTAAATAAGTAAAACAAATAAAATAGTTATTTGGGACAAAATTTGTTGGTAACAAATAGAAAAATTTAATCAAATGTTTAGAAAATCAATATTTTTTGAGCTCAAATGATTCTTAATTTATATTTTTATTACTTAATGCAAAATTAACTTTATATAACCTAAAAATTAATGTTTAAGAAATTAAACATTTGTAAATTACCTTTTGTACAACTAATGGCGTTTTCTATTCTACAAAAAAATGTGAAATTTTTTTACTTTTTATTAAAAAAATTGCAATTTAACATTCCCTTAAAGGAAAAATTTGCCTTCGTAAGGGATGGTACAATAATTTCTAATAAATTCGCTTCTTCGAAACATTATTATATTGCAAATTTTCATTAAAAAGGGCAAATAGTGCAACGCACTTTTGTAGAAAAGGAAACGCTATAAGTATGGTTTTGGTGCTGCGAAGAAGTTTTTATTTAAGCTTATGCTAATACAAAATTTTCTACTAATACATTCTTGGATTTAGATTTTTTGACAACTGATTTATTGTCTAAGAACTGAACAGCCTTCTATATTTTCGATATTATATACTCCATTCGTTGGGGAAGGCTATATAAACTTCGGCACAGCGAATATAGATGTTTTACTTGTTTTTTATGATTTTGAGGACCCGTCTGGAAGAATGATGCGAAGAATACAAAAAATTCTATAATTTATGAACATTTTAGTCACCATCCTACCTGCTCTGTAAATCGAGTCGATTTAAAAACGCTCGATTTTGAAAAACTAAATCCACTAATAGCAAAATTTTTTAAACTTTTTTTTTGTTTTCTATCCTTTAGAGCTTGAAATATCATATCTGAAATTAGTTTACTATATATGATTTAAAATACATCAATGGGCGCATTTTTTATTTTTGAAAAAAAAAAACGAGGAATTTAATCGGATTCGATTTACAGAATAGTGCCGTATATCTTTAAAACTAAAGCTAATCGAAAAATTTCATGATAATTTCTGAATTCAGCAGATGAAAATACATAAGAATTATCAAGTTTTGGTCTCCGAAACATTTTCATTGTTGTGGAGTGTTATTAGCAATAACAAACAAAAAAAAAGTTCTTAGTAATAAAAAATAAAATGTAAATTAAATAACATTCGTTAACTGAACATATGACTCGATAGATAAAGTATTAAAATATAAATTTTTTTAATATTAAAACATATCTTTGGCAAACCAAACCTAATGGGAATCGTTTCGATTTATGCACACTTCTTTAAATTGCTGATGGTCTTAAAATCATGCTTATTCCAGCATTTAGTTTTGACTAAACTTAGCTGCGAAAATATCTTTTCAGCAGCAAATTCCACCAAACATTTTCGTTCAAATCATCGAAGGATTTTTCTTTGGAGACAGTGGTGTATCTTTTTGTAACGCTATGTAGATTATTCATTAGGTTGTTCATTTACTTTCCTAGCAGAAACTAGCAACGAGAGAGTAAAGCAGAAATTTGTAAAATTACTCTCCCAGATACGAAAAAGTAAATGAACGCTTTACTAGCAAAAATTTACAAGTAACACAATAAACAGTTTGTACACCCAAAAACCTTTACATAAGCTGTTAGTAATTTGTATGAAAAGTTAGACATATCGTAAAAAATATATGAAAATTTTATCATTTTGAGGTACACGAACACAACTTAGGATAAAAAGTGTTACCTTTTAACTGTCCGTAAATAAAGCTTTATGTGTAAAGTATTTAAATAGCAGAAATAAAGATACAACTGCTTATACATAAAGAGTTTTTAGTTAAAATATCTGTAAACAGTAGCAATAAAGTTAATTTCAATGCAATTGTGGAATTTTTTGTTCATTTAGTTGAATTTATTCTTTGCAGGAACTTGCCACGTTTATTTCTTATATTTGACTCACATAATATTTCGAGTGTAACCTTTACTGCATGTCTCCACGCGCAATATTTATTTCCGAACATAAAAAATAACGTCGGCAGAATAACAGCACAAATATGTTCATGTATAGGCTCATCTTCTGAGCTATAGAACACGTATTGTGGTATTGGACATAAATTTAAAAATTCACTGTGAATGGATCGATGTTTTTTGTCTCTATTTTAATTTATTTAATTTTGTTTAAAACTATTTTATTTTATTTTAATTTGCTTTATTTCATTTAAAAAACTGTATTTTTACCACAGCTACAAGTTTCTTTTGTTTAATTCACGCAAACAACAAATGCCGATACAATTTGACAGATTATATTCAACATTATTTCTTGAATATAAGTTTGAATATATATATATATATATATATATATATATATATATATATATATATATATATATATATATATATATATATATATATATATAATGGGTGATTTTATAAGAACTATCGGAAAGTAAAAATAAAAAAAACACATAAAATTCAGAAAAATGCATGAAATATTTATTTGGATCGATAGTTGGGTCGATATAATTTAATGTTAGAAGATTATTTCATGCAAATGTTGGCCGCGGCTGCGCCTCAAATGGTCCATCCGCTTAGTCCAATTTTGGCATACTCTTTCCAACATTTCGGCCGGTATCTCACGAATAATGTTGGCAATGTTGGCTTCCAGTGCGTCAATCGAAGCGGGCTTGTCGCTATAGACATTAGCCTTAACATAGCCTCACAAAAAATAGTCTAGAGGCGTTAAATCGCACGATCTGGGCGGCCAATTGACTGGTCCCAAGCGTGAAATAAACTGTTCACCGAACTCGCCTCTCAATTGGTCCATTGTTTCGCGTGCTGTGTGGCATGTGGCACCGTCTTGTTGAAACCACATGTCATGCAAGTCAAGCTCTTCCATTTTGGGCAGAAAAAAGTTTGTTATCATCGCACGGTAGCGCTCACCATTCACAGTAACGTTGTGATTCGCATCATCTTTGAAGAAATACGGCCCAATGATGCCGCCAGCCCATAATCCGCACCAAACGGTTGTTTTTTGTGGATGCATTGGTAGCTCTTGCAATGCTTCTGGCTGCTCTTCACTCCAAATACGGCAGTTTTGCTTGTTCACGTATCCATTCAACCAGAAATGAGCCTCGTCGCTGAACACAATTCTTCGATAAAAAAGTGGATCTTCATCTAACTTAACAGAGCACGCATTTTGGTAATAAAATTCAATAATTTGCAAGCGTTGTTCGTTTGTAAGACGATTCATGATTAAATTATAGACCAAACTGAAGATGTTTGACAGTGACACAAGATACAAAACGTGCGTGAGCTGTCAAAACTAGTGTTGCCAAAAAGATAATAGCAAAAAAATCACTCGTTATAACATTTTACTATATTATTTTACCATACCATATTATTTTCTTTTGAGAACTTTCGGGTAGGCGACGCAAATTTAATTTCTTTGAATTAAAAGAACATACTGAGTTCGAATATACTAGCAGAGCCGGGTATATAGTCTATCAGGACCTGCTTAGTATATTGGAAGATCAACGGTTATCGCGACGTAAATAAAAAAGAAAAAAAAACAACAATTGAAAATCGATTCGACACAAATCTGAGGTCTGGTCGTCTTAGACATTTTACCAATCGGTTTTAGGAACCTGTGTTTACCTTTTGTTCTAAATTTTGTTTTGATTTGGCCCCAACCTTTGGAAGCTGTAGCATTCAATTCAGTCGGTTAGCTTACTCTTATAGATAGATTTTTTGAACGGCGAGTTTGGTTAGTTAATTGACACGCCCCTGCTTTATCAGTTGCTATAGCTGGAGACATAATTCTAAATGGTAGTTGAAACGCGGTCGCACAGTAGATCCGAGGACCCGGCAACAACGATGGCGGAAGCTACAGCAGAAGTGGCAATCACGGATACCACTACAGCTACCACCACAACTACTACCACTACCACCGGAACAACAACAGCAGCGGCCAGTCAAGGAGCAGTAGGGGGCAGCCCTATACTAAATCAACCGCAGAGCGCACCGAGGTTGTCGGATGACTTGGAGTCAAGCGGCACAAGTAATTATACCATCACAACACCTCCGTACAGCAATATTAACTCGCGCGGGATAAGGGAAGCGTTCAGAAATGTGACATTCAGACCCAGGACTCCGAACGAGCAACAGGTACGCCAACTGGCACAGACCAGAACAGCAGCGGCGATAACACAGGATGACCTGAGGAATTTAGAAGACAGGTTACTGGATTTAGTACCGCGACTTATCCACCAAAGTTTAAATAACATACCTACTCTGCATTATGCTAACGCAACTCCAGCCCCAAACAACCCCGTATTACCAGCACAGCTACAACTGCAGCACTGGTCAAATCCAAACACAGCTAGTTTTTACCCTAGGAACGCTCGATACGACAATCGTCGAAATAATAATGATAATAGTAACCGGGATAATTTTTACCCAGCCAGCAACAGTAACAATGCCGATTTTACTTTTAGACCAGGACAACCTTTTTCGGGAACCCCTCCAGAGTCGCGTAGCCAACACTTTTATCACCAAGGCTTGCGGATTGACAAGTGGGGAATAACGTTTGACGGAACCTCAAAAACTACGAGTATTGAAGATTTTGTTTTCCGGGTGGAGACTCTGCAGGCAGATTACGGATGCGACTGGAGTGAGGTAATTAGATCTTTTCACCATTTACTTAGTGGAATGGCAAGAGACTGGTTCTGGGACCACCGACGTTTTAATGATATCACAAGATGGCGAGATTTAAAGGCTGCGTTGCTAGCTCAATTTCATCGGTATGACAGTGATTTCGATATCCAGAGGAAAATATTAGACCGTAGACAACAGAGTTCAGAAACGTTCGACGATTTCTACAACGCCATTATTAAGCTGCGGAATCAGCTGCGCAATCCTATCAGCGAGAGAGACCTTATTGGAATTATGCGAGGAAATTTAAAAGTCCAGATGGCCCAGCTGCTATTTTCAGTGCCGGTGAACAGCCTAGCGGTATTTGTTAGAGAGTGCAGGAGGGCTGAAAATTTAATCAATAGCCAACGTCAATACATGAATAGACCCGCAGGCAGATCCGTGCATGAGTTTTCGTGTGAGCCGTTGGAGCCAGAGGTAGTACCTGAACTGGATGCGGTAACACCAAATAGGAAACTTATCTGCTGGAACTGCAGAGTAGAATGGCACACATTCTTCGACTGCCCAGAAGAGAAAAGGCGTTTGTTTTGCTTTAAGTGTGGCTTGGAGGACACAGTCACACCGCGATGCCCAGTATGTCAGGAAAACCAGGGAGGCAACCGGTCTCGCACGGGAACAGAGGCGCGTTCGGTAACAACATACCCCAAGAACAACCAATAGAATTTAAACAACAGCGGCCAGAAGAACTAGTCGAAAGAGAGCTAAACTCAACACCAGAGAATTTAGAACCGAAACCTACTTTGACTTTACAAAAAAATCAACAAATAATATCAACAAGTACCAACCATCATGCCAAACCATACCATCAGAGAGCGCAGGAGTATGAAGCAGCGCGAGAAAGAATTTTTGGGCCGTCAGAACGAGTAAAGAAGACAAGAGAGAGATACAGCCTGAGGAAACAAACTCGATTCGAAATAGCTTCAGCTAGTGTATATGAAGGTTCAGATTCACGCATATATTCGACAATAGAAATTAATGGTTGCACTATTGAAGGACTGATAGACAGCGGAGCGTCAGTAACGTGTTTGGGTGTTGGTTGTTTAGATTTTGTGGAGAAGGCAAAATTGGTCATTTACCCATTTCAATCGCAAATTAGAACAGCAGATGGACGGTTGAACGAAATTGTAGGAAGGGTTAGAGCGCATATCACATTTAATAGACTAACAAAATCAGTAGACTTTTTCTTGGTCCCCAATCTCAAATTACCACTTTTCTTAGGAGTAGATTTTATGAAGAAATTCAATTTACTTAGATTCGAAATCAATGCTTTGTCAACACAGGGAGTTAATGACGATGAAGAGCCTGATAACATTTTCCCACGCTTTCATAAACTAAGTAGCCAACAGCAACGTCGTTTGGAGGAAGTAATCGACAAATTTCCATGCTTTACTCAAAAGGGACTAGGCAAGACACTTTTAGAGACACACCATATCGATACAGGGGCTTCGGTTCCTGTAAAAGAAAAGCACTATCCAGTATCGCCAGCGGTTCAAAAGCTGATGTATGGGGAGCTAGATAGGATGTTGTCCTTGGGAGTCATTGAGCCTAGCGAAAGCCCATGGAATAATCGTGTCACTTTCGTACAAAAGGGAGAAAAGGTGAGAATTTGTTTGGATGCGCGTAGGCTCAATGCATTAACCGTTAAGGATGCCTATCCGCTTCCACATATAGAAGGGCTTTTGAGTCGCTTGGGCGATACGCATTACATATCAAGCACAGATCTGAAAGACGCGTTCTGGCAGATACCGTTGGCAGAGACGAGCCGAGAGAAAACAGCCTTTACCGTGCCTGGAAGACCCTTGTACCATTTTACGGTCATGCCATTTGGGTTGTGTAATGCAGCTCAAAGGTTGTGCCGTCTAATGGACAAGGTTAATCCAGCACGACTAAGGGAAAGGGTGTTTGTCTATTTGGACGATCTGCTGGTGGTATCGTCAGAATTCGAGGAACATTTGGAAGTCTTAGCCGAAGTAGCGCGATGTTTGGATAGTGCTAATCTGACGATAAATGTCAGTAAGTCCAAGTTTGGTTGTAAAGAGCTCAGATATTTGGGTTACATTGTTGGCGAGGGTAAATTAAAACCGGACTCTTATTATTGAACTCATTTTGCCTTCAATTTAAAATTCAATGACTTGAGAACATTTTTATTTGCTGTCGTTAGAGTTTTTTGATGAATTGACCTCTTTAATTGTGGTTTAGATCGTAATAATATTTTAGGTTCGTATGCTGATGGTGTTGTTGTTGCTATATTCTGTGATATACTCGGATTGAATATTAGCATTATTTAGTTGGTCTTAAATGAATTCGTATTGTTATTTCCTTTCCTCGGAAATTAATTAAATCACTCGCAGAGCTAGTGAACTTATCTCTCTGGAGTTCACCGGTAAATAGATGAGATTTCGAGGTATCTCATCAATTTTATAGCCTGGAGGCACATTAATCGGAAATTCATGTAGTGTATGCGCCTTGGAATTATTCATATATGTATTAACAGCGATACTACTGTCAATTCGCAACAGATTCACCTTGAAAATATTAACTGGAAGAGCAGAATAATGATCTACGTTTGGAGTTAGGATTTACTATTGAATCCCAAGAGTTTTGCAATTGTATTTTCTTTATTAAAATATATTGCATCCTTAGAGCTGTTGACTTTAACTTGCATTGTATTGTTATTGGCTTCTATAAAAATTCTATTTTCTGGATTGTATCGTTTATATTGTTCCTCTATATAATCAACTATATCATTCAATTCATAAGATCCAATTGGTATTTCAATAACATTTTCACCTATATGAAACAAATTGTTATAGACATAAACATTTTGGATGCTATTATATGAATGAAAATCAGTTAGAGCACACTCATATGCCCCATTTAAATCAATAGGTGGGAAGTAATTAGCGGATAACTCTAATGAGTTGGAGCTTAGAGTGAGTGTTATTGACATTATGACTGTCTGATTACGAATAAATAAAGTTTAACACAAAATTGTTTATAAAAAGGATTTACATATTTATGTCATCTTTTTTATTTTAAATTTACATTATAATCTTAAGTACTAAGTATGTATAATAATTACTGATATTGTTTAAACTATAATATTTCATCTTTACTTATCCAAGAATTGTGATCGTTACTAAATCCTAACCATTTGACAAATGCTTTGGCTCCTCTGGTTTTAATAATCTTTTCAACTAGATATGTATTAGGAAATCTTGTTTTTAAAAGTTCTTCATCATAAAATCCACCTTTAATAGGATTTCCACGATAATCTTCTAATATGTATGTTGTTAGATATGTATTTTGAATAGATTTAATTGTGAAATTTTCTGTTGTCCAATTTGGAGTATAACCTTTTTAAAAAATATGCTTATATTTGCTTATGCCCACATGATCACCAACATTAAATTTCGATATTTTATACATTTTCAAATGACTGTATACTGTATTCAATAATTTTTTCTTATTTGAAGAATTGACTTTAATTGGAGCCATTTTAATGGTACGATGAACTTTTCTGTTATATGCTTCTAATAGATCTTTGTAGATATCAAGCCAATTGTATGTACCATTAAAACTAAATTCTTTCCACATCATCCCTTTTAATGTTCTATTAAATCGTTCTACTATTGATGCTTTCATTCTGCTATACGTTGAATAGTGATTAATTTTGTACCTATCCATCCATTTTAATGGTACGATGAACTTTTCTGTTATATGCTTCTAATAGATTTTGTAGATATCAAGCCAATTGTATGTACCATTAAAACTAAATTCTTTCCACATCATCCCTTTTAATGTTCTATTAAATCGTTCTACTATTGATGCTTTCATTCTGCTATATGTTGAATAGTGATTAGTTTTGTACCTATCCATCAATTTTCCAAAGTGTTTATTGAAAAATTCTTTACCATCATCTGTTTGTAGGTTTTTTGGTACTCGTCCTAATCGAAAAATAACTGACATGGCTTGGGTTGTTTCAAGTCCAGTTTTTCTTTTAAGTGGTACTGCCCATGCAAATTTGGAGAATGTGTCAATTACAGTTAACAAAAATCTATAATTTTTATTGTCCATAGAATAATTTCCCATTTCAACTAAATCAGCTTGCCAAAGATCATCTATTCCTTTCATCACAACTCTACGACGTAAAAAAGATTTTCGAGCTTGTTTATGGAGTTCATTTACTAAAATTCTTTTTGAAGTCATTTTTTAGTATTAAGAATTATTTTCGATGTGTTGTGATCTATTTGATACACTTTTAGCTATTGACACAAACATGTATTTTTCAAATCTTTAAATCTTCTCATTAACTTTTTTTTGTATACTTTCAACAAATTTTTGTAGATATCCGTCTTCCAAATATTTGATTTTGGAAATACTTTCTTGCATTTTCTTATTCTCTTCCAACTGTAGTATTATTGCATGTTGTAGCATTTCGATTTGAGTTCTTAGAGTATCATGAATATTGTTGTTGTCTTCCTTAAAGTATTTTAATAGCTTGTGTTCTATTTCTTCGATTTGAGTTTGCACAAACAATTTATTGACAACATCGTTTTCTTCCACAGTTTTTGCCACATTTTTGATTCTTTTGTTTTAGACATCGATGTTGTTGTTCGTATCCTAAAGAACCCCAACATTTTAGTGGCATTTTTCAATGAAATTATATTGCTTGTATCGTTTAAATAATGTCCAAATTTATCAACAGACATACCTTATATAGATTATTCTTTTATATTAGCTTCGCGAAGTTCTTCAATAATTGATACAATTTTGTTATTATGATTAGTATAACTTGCAGCTTGTGATGATAGCAGTAGTCGAAGTCGATCTACCATCTCATTTGGATCATCCCAGCATATATAGTTTGGTTTATGAGGGTTAAACTGCATCAATCCATCACATTTATAATTAGATATTGTCTTATTTGGTATTGATTTTGATAAAGTCTGTTGCTTTTTATCTTTAAACATCTTTTTAATAATATATTTATATTTATAGGCTTTCGTTCCCTTGATTTGTCCATCAGGTTTATAGTCTCTTCTGTACGGATTTGTATTAATTAAAATTATTTTGTAGAGTTCTAGTTCATATTTATCATAATGTTTTGGTATTTTATGAAACATTAGAGAAAATAGTCCTGGTGTTAGAGCCCATATTTGACTACCAACATGTATTTTGTTTTCATTTAATTTGAGCTTACTATCACCAAATTTCCATTCATTATTGAAATCTTTATGTGGACCATAGTTAGTATCTAATTCATTTCTTAATTCCAAAACAGATAAGTCAGTGTAACTCTCTTCAGCATTTGAATTTTGAGAGTAAAAATCGTCATCATCATCATTATCAATAGTACTTTCACCATTAGGATCAGCAAGTATCAAATATTGATTCTTCTACAAGTTTCTTTGGTGTACTTGTCTCCAACTTAATTGATGGTTTCTTAAGATGGTTAGAACTGTTATTATGTTCAATTTCTGTTTTCATCTCATTCTTTTCTTTTTTGATAATTCCATTGATATTATTAGAACTATTTATAAATTTGTTGAAAGGATCTGTTATAGGTTTAAATGTATCTTTTAGTTGTTCACGTGTGTCTATTTCGCCCGTTTTTATACTACGAAGCTTTTTCTTCAGGACATTACTTGTCGCAACCAACTCTTTTAACATTTTTTCATCCATTTTCCAGCTATCAGACCAGCTGATTGGGTATATGATCAGGTTATTAGGTATCAGATCAGCTTATTAGGTATCTGATCAGGTTACCAGATCAGCTTATTAGGTATCTGATCAGGTTATCAGATCAGGTTATTAGGTATCAGATCAGCTTATTAGGTATCTGAACAGGTTATCAGATCAGCTTATTAGGTATCTTATCAGGTTATCAGATCAGCTTATTAAGTATCTGATCAGGTTATCAGATCAGGTTACTAGGTATCAAATCAGCTTTTTAGGTATCTGATCAGGTTATCAGATCAGCTTATTAGGTATCCGATCAGGTTATCAGATCAGCTTATTAGGTACCTGATCAGGTTATCAGATCAGGTTATTAGGTATCAGATCAGCTTATTAGGTACCTGATCAGGTTATCAGATCAGGTTATTAGGTATCAGATCAGATTATTAGGTATCTGATCAGGTTATCAGATCAGCTTATTAGGTACCTGATCAGGTTATTAGGTATCAGATCAGCTTATTAGGTATTAGATCAGATCAGCTTATTAGGTAGATAATTAGATCAGGTAAAGTTGATATTTCAAGAGCTATGTAGATGTATTATGGTTAAAGCCAGATTATATACTAAAGTTTTTCTTTTATGTAGAGCAATTTATATTGTTATGAAATAATCGAATAATTTTCTGTAGCGCCCATTGTTTAATTCATTATCTTTGCTTATCATCAAAAATCCATATTTATCCTTCCAGCACAATCGACAAATTTCATGAAACTTTGCATAACTCATATCGCTGGCAACATGATCCCTATAAACATGTTTCATATTTGTCTCATCTTGTTTAAACATTATAATCATATTCGCATTGTTTCTTATTAAATGCTTGGGAATTCTGGTATAAGTTTGGCACAAGTAGAATGAATCAACATTATCCTATCATTATCCTATCAACAGTATCCTATGTCGTCCCATACAAAAATAAGCTCGAACATTATTCTGCTTCTCACATGCAACATCATCAAATATCATCATTGAATTAGTTTTAGCTTTGTTAGGGGGAATAACTGATTCATTTTCGGTGAATGTGTAATATCCCATTCCTTTAATAGGTGTAATTAATCTCTTCAAGTATTCATATTTCGGCTGATATAGAGATTTTGAGTATACATAGATGTTTTCAAACTTTAGTCCATTAGGACTTTCTAGTAAACCAATCATAATATTAGTCTTTCCACAATTTGATGCTCCCAATATTAGAGCGCGAATAGAATTTGGTAAGAGTGAACTATGTTTTATTTTTGAACTGATGTTCGATGAATCATCAATGTTTCGAACTAAAATATTTTTATGTTGTTTTACTAACTGCATTTTTATAACTAAATGCAATTCATGTTTGTCACCTTTTATTATAGAAAAAATAAATAAATAAGATGGTTATACATTATCAAAAGTCATTTAGTCATAAAAACACCTTCGTTGGAGCAGGTTTACTAGATAAAATAATAAACTCTCTTCCTGTTGAACTTCATCTTCCTGGATATCAATACTGTGGACCTGGAACTAAACAACAAAAACGTTTAAATCGAGGTGATAAAGGAATCAATTTATTGGACTCTGCCTGTAAAAATCACGACACAGCTTATACTAAAAATAAAGATTTAAATAACAGACATCAAGCTGATAAAATTCTTGAAAATTCAGTTGGGATCAAGTTTTATCGAAAGATAGTAGTCTTGCAGGAAAACATTTGGATATATGGCTACTAACGCTATGAAAGCCAAAACAAAATTTGGTATGGGTGTGGAGAAAAAGAAAAATGTTAAGAAACCTAAATTAAATGGTAAAAAATTGTTCAGTACATCAATTAGAGCTGCATCAAAAATTTTAAAGGAGAAAAAGCCTTTAGATATTAACAATGCTATTAAAATAGCACGTAAAACTATCAGCAAAACAGTAAAAGGAAGAAAATCACAAGTCATAATACCACACATAATAAATGTACCAAAAATTGGTGGTTTTTTACCTCTAATACCGATTTTAACTTCACTGGGTGCATTTGGTAGTCTAACGACTGGAGGTGCTGCTTTAGCTAAGGCTGTAAATGCGACAAAGAATGCAAAAAATCAGCTTGACAAAGCAATTTGACATAATAAAGCGATGGAATCTATAGCTGTTGCGAAAGGACTTTGCCTAAAACCATATAAAAAGGGTTATGGTTTAGTTTATAAAGAGCAGACAAAAAACTCTTAGAAATGCTAGCTAATAGACCACTATCAGAAGTCGACTTGAGAAATTTTGCAAACAAAATTCCACATTTTAGAGGAGTTTTCATGTTGGACTCACTACCAAAACGATCAAAGAAAATTGAATGTGGAATAATCAATTTGGATATATCAACAGGACCTGGTACACATTGGGTAGCATATTATAAAAACATCAATGAAAAAGAATATTTCGACAGTTTTGGAAACTTACAACCTCCTTCGGAAGTACTCAAATAGCTGGGCACAAATATAAAATACAACTATAATCAACATCAGAATTTTAATACATTTACCTGTGGTCATTTATGTCTTAAGTTTCTTTATGAAATAACTGAAAATATTAAATAAAAACACACAATCGTATATATTTCACAAAACTCTTTAATGCATTTTTATTTATGTATAATTTACTATACAGAATTAATTTATTTTATTCCCAAATAGGATATTGTGCATTTTGAATCAAAAATTCCTCCAGCTCCCTCTCAATGATTAAGTTTTGATCACCTTCTCGATGTAGTTGAAATGTTCCATTCGAGAGATTCTTAATTTCATCATCTGTCAGAGTATTATATCTTTTAGGCAGAAACATTATATATTTTTCCATCTCAACTTTTAGTGTTGGTCCATATTTTGTTGTTGCCCGTGTTATATTTTGAACAGGATATTTAACTGCAATGTCTAGACCTTTTATGTGAATTAAACTTTTGTTGTTTAGAGAATTAAATTTTTTGTAGAGCTCATTTTTATATAGATCTTCTCACTTTGAATATTCAATTGAAATTGATCGTGAAAGTAGCGACGATGACTACAAGAAGCCTAACCGAAAATATTTGTTCCGAAATAATGAATATGAATATCTGAGGAGATCATTATAGGGAGAGAGGGAGAGAGATAGTGATAAGGAGGTCTATTAATATGAATCTTTCCTTAAATATATGTCGGAAAATCGAAAAGGGAATAAGAGAATGAAAGAACAATAATACATAATTTTACCCACTTTGTAGCTAAATATTTAGAGAAAAATTATCAGTATCCACGATTCCTTTGAAAAAGTAAGCAGCAACAAAATTAATACGGAATATTAACAAAATGAGTCAAATAAGAAGGAGTATAAATAAATTCATATCAGATTTTGATAACTTTAGACTATACCATCATTGGGAAATGATCATATTTTTCCAAAATATGCTGGACGAGAATGATGAATTTGATATTATGGAAGATGAAGACAACACAGAAGGACATTTCAAATGCTGTCCCTGGTACGATGCGAATTGTGAGGAAGGACCTGATACTTGTAAGTGCTCGATATATTTTCTACGGAAAGCTATATTAGAAAATTTAATGGAGTCGTATTATACAATGTTTCAACCATTATAATTAAATTTAATAAATAAAATAAAAAAATAAAATATTCGTTGTCTTGTATTATTTTTTCTTAAGGATAATTGGGAATCATCTTTTCCTTAGGAATATAACAGAAATTTGTGAGTTAAAAATTGATTGAATAACTTATCAGATTATCAAAACTTTTTTGACTTTGTAAAATGTTTAAAGAAAAAACTTGATATAATTTCATAATGTTGTGAAATTCAAATTCAAGAAATACACAAATAAAATCAAGATTATGCAGGATCTAAGAGTACAGATAAACTTATAAACAAACAAAAATTTGCAAGTAAGCAAAAAACGAGAAGAATGGTGTTGATCCAACAAGAATTGTTTTCTCTGCTAGCAGAGCAGTTGCTCATGCTCAGACAACGTCAACGTTTTTTCTATTCGATGATGTCAGGTCTGCCTATAGGCAGCCGCTAAAGCACACAACCTTTTAGCTATATTTTTTCATTCACACACACTATTTCAAAATCTTTTTTCCGACGACATTCTTTAATAAGAAATTTTTCCTAAAATGAATTTTTATCTAATAATCGATGGCGGATTCAATAATATTCTTCCTTAACCTATTCAATTACCCTAGAGAGAGAAAAGAACCTATCACAAGACAGGTCACGCGACTGGTTCGCCAAGGGGTCAATTGACATAATTAAGATACCCAGTGATAGGTTCTAGACTTAAACTTAAGCTACTTGTCATGTGATGGGGTCTGTAATATAAACACATGATTTTAATTTGGAACAAAATCTGCTGTATAATGAAGAAATTTCCCTATCATTTTTGTTATAGTTTTCTGATGTGATTGTTTTCACCGCTTACAACTCAGGAAGATTTTGTACCATTCTCATTTTCACTAGCCATACAACAAGTACATTCAAAACAATTGGTATAACATTTCCCTCAGAGCAGTTAAACTTAAGAGTTCTATGTGTTTTATTTGAAATGAATCCTTGTTGAATACATTGTTAGATATTTCTAAAGTTAGTGAGCTACATCTTATATACATATAAATAGACTATATAATTTTGTCGTACACTTTTAAGTATCTTATTGTCCACCAATATTAATGAAACATACATATATGGCTAAAAATATATTTGTGTATAGATTTGCGTAATATATTTTTTGCCGAAAATCCTCAAAATTCCAGAAGTTCGCCAGAAATATACCCGTTTGAATTTCGGTCACCAGGCAATACTAGTATTTGTTTTATTATTTAAATGCGTTATTAATTTAATTTGTTTCATGCTTTGAATTTTCTTGTTTTCTACACAAAATGATAAAGCATTTTGAGAATTGTGTAATCTTGATGGTATTTTAAGTCTAATCTAACAACAATTAAGTTACTAAATTTCTATGGGTCTAATCTAATATGTATCCAAATGTTTGTAAATGATGTAAGCTTCCCTTACATCATCTAAACTAAAATTTTATGAATCTTCAACCAATGCAGAATGGAATATGGTAGGCAATAACATACACCATAGTCATACAAGTTGTTTATAACTAAATAACTTAAATAATTTGATTTATTTGTAAAGTCATGTGTTACATCATAGTACTACATTTGAATGTAGTACATACTTTTCCAACATATTCATAATCATCCATACTATATGACTAATTAGTAATCATTTCTTCGAAACTAATTCAGATGATTACATGTACATATAATTAAGTACTGTACATATAATTAAGTAGAATTCATTGACAATTCAGTTATTTTGTTAGCAACGTCATCATATGAACCATCATCGTATAAAAACCTTCTAGTGTGTTCGAACTTGATGACTTGAGAATATAAATCGAAATTAAGGCTCAGTTAGCCGACCGTAACGTTGATGTAGTTGCATGTGCTGATCGTTTCTTTCACATTGAAAAGCTATGAGACAGAAACGATCAACACATGCAACTACATCAACGTTACGGCCGGCTAACTGAGCCTTTAGTCTATAAAATATAGTTTTTATCGTTCACTATAATTTTCTTTAATATGAATATGCATAGATACATAATTATTTAAAAATTCTGTTAGAAGTATTCTAAATATGCATGTATATATAGTACATATGTCTAATGTTGAATTAAAGGAATACTTAATATGATAACTCTAAGCAAATTTAATATGCTTTTACAGTTATCTAACAATAATTGAGTTTGGTATATTAACTGATTCCTAAATACAATCGAAATCTGAACATGTATACTATAAAAGGCCTATATATTTGCTTTTTTAAGTTCTCCCCTTATGTTTTTATTAAGACTAACCCATTATGGTATTGAATTAAGCACATGAATCTAATGAATCAACACGTAATTTAATAATATTCAAAAATATATCGAGTAATAATATTCCGAAATATATCCACAATTAAATTGAATTTTCAAGGATCTGTGTAGTAATATGAGTTTTAAAAATAGTACGTATTTGTATATTCAGTTTCGGTATAGAATTAGTCAACAGATTTTACAGAATCTCATTCATGATAATAATTTGAATTTACATTAATTAAAATAAAACATAAAAACTGCAATAAATAAAAATAACGTTAGCTTTGCTTACAAATCCAACAAAACACTAAGTACAATATATACAAAAACAAAAACACCGATAGCCAAATTACAACAAAACAACGTTATTTACGAAATACCATGCAAAGGTAATGAAAGCAACAGCTGCGATCTAGTTTATATTGGCACAACAAAGAGAAATTTAGAGATAAGAGTAAACGAACACAAAGCTGACATTAATAGAAATAAGGAAAGTACCGCGCTGTCACAACACATAGTAAAAACTAAACATAAGCCCGATTTTGACAACATAAAAATATTAGATAAAGTGAATAATGTAAGAAAGAGATACACAACAGAAAGTTTAAGGATACAACAAAAAATAGATAAAACAATGAATATAAAGGAGGACACTGACAACTTGAGCGCGAATTATAGAGTGGCAATAACAAAAAATTAAAATACAACCTGTGATACTAGTTTTATAGTTTTGTGTGTTTAAAAAATTTTTTTAAGTAATTTTAAAATAATTTTAAGTATATTTTTCAACAGATGACGTAGTAATTACTTACAATGTAAGTTAATTTTTTATAAATTTTTTTAATTATCACTAAATTAACGGTGTTGAAATAATTTTTCTTTTTAACAAAATAGACGAATCCCTTGAGAAAGTGAACAAAAAATTCACGAAACGTTGGGAAAATATGTAATAAGAAACTATGCATTTTTATTAACATAAAGTACGTTAGGCCTCATTAGCTTATGCAAAATCAAACTTCACACATAATTGACTTGGCCAAAAAATATTACCAATATTAATTCAAATAATTAAACTAGAAAGTCTAAATAATTACTTCCATCTTACATTTTGCATTTATTTGTATCAAAAATTTTCAAACATGTAATCATTGCAATCTCTATAATAAACACTTGCTTCTTTCATATTTTTAGAATGTTTTATTAAACGCTGGTGTTTTAAAACAACCAGCTTTACTCTGCACATCAAAAATAAAAAAATAAAAGAAAACTAACCTTGTTTAGCAAATCAGTATAAGAAAATGTATGTATTATTAAGTAATATACCTACATATGTATGTGCAATGACACGCTTCAGAAAAATAAAACAAAACTCAAACAATAGAACACATTAATACAAAGATTATCTATCGATCACAGCATACTAATACCATCCACTACTTTCCAGCGGTCAAGAGAAAAGTTATCTTGTAAAATCCCTACTTGATAAAATATTTAATGTAAAGAAATATATTTGTATATCAAATAAACTCATTAAAATTATTAAAATTATGGGATGTAAAAGTGATAGAAATAATTAATGTTCCTGTCTTCCATGTATAGGTATAAGCATTCAAATTAAAGAACAACAACCATGTAATAAGTATATCGATAGATCTTTCGCCCTCAAAAATATAACCGCCGAATACTAAAATAAACTTCCTGACTCCTGAAAACCTTTCATGACTTCCCCAAAAAAAAAGAATAATAATCTTCTGGTCCTCGTGTAGAGCTCATTGTAAAACAATCACACAAAGTGATAAAAAATGTGATGTACATGCACAGCAACTACCACTACAAGCTCAAGACTATACAATCTTAATCTGTACAGTTCAAATGATAAACAAAAATATCCAAGGCAGCAGAATTAAGAATATGTACATAAAAAATTTAAAAGAAAAATTAATATGTACCACCTCAAAAAGAAATTTATATACATACATACATAAACAACAACCTACAAAATAGCAAAATTTATATAGATACTAGATCGATCACAACAGAAATATATCGTATACACACACTCAATCCAACACAGACCTACAAAAAGTGATGACGTAATACTCATACACAAACATAACATAATAAAATTACATACTATGTATTGTGAAATTCAAATTCCTTTGTCTAGCAATACGAAACACTGTTTCTTAAATAAATAAACGAAGGTGCCATAACGACACCTTCGTCTCACCAACGAAGCAATAGTTGGACAGACAAAACCCCATAAAATAATAATGTCACCTTAATATCTATCTACAATTGTTACATTAAAATAAAGAAATCAAAATATCCATCACAAGTTCATTAACCCTATTCAAAAACTCTGGTTATCAATACTATGGTCCCAAAATATTGGACAACTGAAATGCACTTGTACATAAAAAAACCTCTGCAAACAAGATACATATTTCAAATTTCAAATAAAATATATCAGCATATTTACAACTACATATCCAAACGGTCATGCGAATATTTTGCAACAAAAAAACAAAAGTTCTCACTTGAAAAAAATTAATACAAACATAGAGCAAACACTTATTTGTATGTATGTACATGCATACATCAAATAAATTTGCAGATATGTCCAATAAGTATGTACACATATTGTCAAATTTCATACCCATGCGATTGCGTACTCAGAATATTTAGTAGAACTTAACACAGCTCCCCCTCCCCTCTCACACTTCCAGAACCACATAATGAAAATATACACACCGTTCACCAACCGACTGACGTTGAGTCAAAAATGGACGGACATGCTTAAATAAATAGAAACAAAACATTTTAAAACTTTAAATATAAACCAATTGAATTTAACATACATAGAACAAAGAAAAGCTTGACAAAATAAAAAAATTCCATCGTCCACAGTATTATAAAACACTGATGTAATCAAACGGATTTTTAGAATAAACATATAAAAAATAGGGAAGGTCACATTCATGAGAACATTTTACACTACATATGTACATCACATGTCGTCTACAAAAACAATTCAAACTATTTTAACAACATACCTCCAAATCATGGACAGACTCAAATTCATACATTCAGACATATAGAAATTCCAACAGACAGACAGAAATTCTCACGCCCCCCATACTTACACTAACAAATAGAAAAAACATCAAGCTATGAACATCTCACATACACAAATATATATTTTCACGGACAGACATCAATCCACATGTTGAAATATGATGAAATTCATATACATAGCAACAGCAAGAATTCGTACGATCAGCACAAAATCAAGGACAACACATTGTAAAATTCAAATTGCGTAATATTGTCAAATTCAAATTTGACCTATTAAACACAAAAAAATAAAAAAGAATTGTAATATGTACATACATCCAGACATAAAAACAACCTCACATATACGAAGCAATTGTCATATATAAACAACAACTCACAAACAACAAAATCTACATATATAAACAACAACTCACAAACAAAAAAATTTATTCAGATACTAGATCGATCACAACGTACATACATCACATAGACAAACTTACACAACACATACACAGACATACACATTTATCTTTTTTTCCCCACGCATATCAAATTAAACCTTTGCTTATTTAACAATTAAAATTTCAAATTTTAATTACCCAAATTTTTAAAATTCGGCAAAACTTCAAAGGAATATTTTGAGTGATGTTTTTGAAATGTCTCCCTACTGTGGGGTAGAATGTACAAAGAAATATACAGGATGGGTAGACATCAATCCACATGTACAGACTCTTAATGTAAACACAACCTCTAACCAACCCCCACCAACAAACAAAAATTAGGATGATGACTCATTCTCCAACACATCCACCTGAATAAACAAAAACATCAACAAGATTAAGCATGCATATTTAACGTAAACAAACATTTCAGACCATCTGTCATACTAAGCAACACAACTACAAATCCAAACGATCATGCGATTATTTAATGCAAAAAAAATACCCCCACTTGACAAAAATAAAAATATTATAAACAAAAAGCAAGCGCTTATTGTATGTATATGCATACATATTAATTGGAACTTAACACCCCCCCCCCCCCCCCCCTTCTAACACTTCCATAACCACATTCTGAAAATATACAAACCCTCCACCAGTCAATTGGTGGACGGACATGCTTAAATAAACACAACTACATTTAAATGTAAACACAAGCACCACAAAATAGCCATAAATAAATCCCTGTAGGATCCATGGGACCAACTGTCTTCAAGTCACCTCTTTTGTCAACAAGTTTGGTTACATTGTCAACAACAAATCGTCTACGAATCTATGGTGCGATCCCCAATGTCTCAATCTAGTCTATAGTAAGTCAGTCAATACTTCCGACCCATAATAACCACCTTGTTTATAGTAAGGCACTTTTTTCAAGTTACAATCTCACTATTGACGTCTCCATAACAAAACACACCCTAAATATCTACAACACAAAAACATTACACACATTATAATTTCACACTAACACTCATCATTAACTCAATTATAATTCATCACAATTTTTTTAAAAACATTTTGCCTACTTTCATTATTTTTTTCCCACGGGTATCAAATTACACATTTGTTTATTTAACAATTAAAATTTTTAATTTTAATTACCCAAATTTTAAAATTTTAATGGCCGCAGCGGGAACAGTTCCCTACTACTATTTTGTAATATACTTTTTGTACAACTGATACCCACAAATTTAACAAATAGGTATCTTATGCGTAAATTACGCATTATATATTTTAACGTAGGCAGTAAAAGAACGTTTGCTTTCAAAGCTTATCTATAAGCAGGGAAACCGGAAATGTTCCCTTAAAAAATTGTTTTATGCGCGTTAAATATGCACTAACAATGCAATTAAAACCTATTTCGTTTATAATTTATATAACATTCATTTTCGACACCACGATTTCTTTACATATCGCGACCTCAGTCTTGTTTTGGCCCAACGACCATTTAAAAAAATTGAGTTAACCCTTTCGGTACAAGGTTTCGAATTCAGGCATTAAAAATCCAATTTTGTTACTATTCGGACTTAAATATTTTTAATAAATTTTAATTTTTTTAATATGATCATTTTTAAAAATATTTTTCATGTTTCCATGAGTGGTACAAAAATTGCAAAGCTGCGATCTTAACTTCCCATCCGGAATTTTAAAGCTATATTTGATAGCAACTATCCATATATGGCGATAATGGCCTCCGCGGCTAGTATAGTCAGGAGAGGAAAAATACCGAAAAAACCCCTAGAATAGGTTACTGTGGGCGAACTATTATAGATAGAGCTTAGCTTGTTAGCTTGGTTTTTTGTCCTCTATCCAAATCATGTTAGCTTGGTTAAGGTCTTTGAAGAAACTTATTTTTTATAATCAAAATACTGATAGTAATTATTTGACAAAAAATTTACAAAAAAATAAACTTTTTTTAAGTGTAAAATCGAAACTGCTGCCATTTCTCACTCTATTAAGATAAATTGATTCGGTGAATTGGAAAATTTTTGTTGAATTGTGCAGAATATTACAAAATTTTTGGTATAGTTTTCCGACTTAAGACAACTTCACAGTTTAAAAAATACCAGAACAAGATCGCCAAATTTGCAAAATTTTTTTTTGCAAGGCCTGTAAGTTTTGCACTATCGGACAGAAATTCAAACCGTAAGTGAGGTAAATGTAGGCCTTTAATAGCAGAATCCAAAATGGGAAAGGATTTGGAAATCGGACAAGAAATGTAATTTTGGCGATTTTTTTTAAGTTTGACATACCCGAGGTTACCAATTTGGGGAACCCCTGGAGCCTCTCGAAGGAGCCAGCATCCTAAAGTCTTCAAACTTAAGACAACACCTCAGCTATAACCATGTAAAATTTCATGTCACTGGCTTTAGCAGTTACGAAGATACTGAATTGTTTCCATTTTTTTCCACAAACCACTGTGCAATGGTGTATAAAAAACATATAGGCGGACAAAACTAAATGGAATTGGAGGATGAGGTGGTCCTATATGTTTATCTATTGTGGGCTTAATTAACAGTCTAAGTTGAAACGAGTCATTTTCCAAGTTGATCAAAAGAGGAATTTTCTGTGGGATGAGTCCATTATTTTATGGAACGACCCAAGAGGGGGAAAGACGAGGAATTGCATTTTTTAAACATGGTGATCTCTTACTATTATCTATAGTTATATTTTATTTGGAACCAGTTATCCCAAAATTTTCAAATTGTGCGAAATTTTGACTCTTTGAAAGATGAGTCCATTTTTTAGAAGAGGGAAAACCCACTTAGGGTGAAAATTTTTTAGAACAAATTACTGATTATTTTTTCTAGGGCCAATTGACATTTTTATTTCCAAATATGAATCGGTAAAGCATCAAAATTAAAATGACTTTGATCTAGTGGTGTATACAGTGTTACAATAAAAACTTTACCACATCTTACGTTTGTATCCATATGGATACATGCATATTAAAAAAATCGTCGGTGCTTTTTTAATTGTTTAAACAAAAAATTTTTATGCAGCATATTAAATTTAAGTCTTTTTGACTTATTTCAGTTAATTTTATTGAAAAAAAGTTAATATGTTTGTTTTATAAGTATGTAAAATAAAAAACTCTGTTTTGACCAAAAATAAAATATTTAAAACATGCTTTTTTAAATTCGTATTTTTTTAAAGAAAATAAAACAAAAAATTTTTCCAAAAGTGACTTAAATTAAGAAATAAGACCTGGAGATTCTGTAATCCGTTAGCAATCCAAAGGTAAAATTATTGCGGTTCTTGTGAGACGCTTATCAATTTCCGTGTATCCATATGGATACAATATAGCGAACGGGTTAAGTATGGGGTATATATATTTTGAATACCCTCTTTCAGAATCCAAAAACTGTTTCGCGAAATTGTTCCTGGTATCAGCGATATCAAGCATTCATTGTGCTCGATATCATCATTTTTGATAAATTTTTTGTAAAAAAAATTTGTTTAAATAAAAAAGTAAAAATCAGAAATCAAGTAGAATACCAAGTATCATCAATATTAGCTTTTTATTCCATGTTAATATCTTTTCTAATAACATTTATACGCTTATTTTCAATAAGAAGTAGAAAATGTCAGCTCAATAACAAGTTACTCAATACGCAGCAAATTTTTAAACTTCGGCAAAACTTCAAAGGAATATTTTGAGTGAATTTTTTGCAATGTCGCCCTACTGTGGGGTAGAATGTTCCAAGAAATATACAAGATGGGCAGACATCAATCCACATGTACATACTCTTAATGTAAACACAACCTCTAACCAACCCCCACCAACAAACAAAAATTAGGATGCTGACTCATTCTCCAACACATCCACCTGAATAAACAAAAACATCAACAAGATTAAGCATGCATATTTAACGTAAACAAACATTTCAGACCATCTGTCATACTAAGCAACACAACTACAAATCCAAACGATCATGCGATTATTTGATGCAAAAAAAAATACCCCCACTTGACAAAAATAAAAATATTATAAACAAAAAGCAAGCGCTTATTGTATGTACGTATGTATATGCATACATATTAATTGGAACTTAACACCCCCCTCTAACACTCCCATAACCACATTCTGAAAAAATACAAACCCTCCACCAGTCAATTGGTGGACGGACATGCTTAAATAAACACAACTACATTTAAATGTAAACACAAGCACCACAAAATAGCTATAAATAAATCCCTGTAGGATCCATGGGACCAACTGTCTTCAAGTCACCTCTTTTGTCAACAAGTTTGGTTACATTGTCAACAACAAATCGTCTACGAATCTATGGTGCGAT
Organism: Panzeria rudis; assembly: GCA_956483635.1. Classification (NCBI taxonomy): domain Eukaryota; kingdom Metazoa; phylum Arthropoda; class Insecta; order Diptera; family Tachinidae; genus Panzeria; species Panzeria rudis. The sequence goes on from CATQFL010000222.1 coordinate 104,854, forward strand.
CCCCAATGTCTCAATCAAGTTTATAGTAAGTCAGTCAATACTTCCGACCCATAATAACCACCTTGTCTATAGTAAGGCACTTTTTTCAAGTAACAATCTCACTATTGACGTCTCCATAACAAAACACACCCTAAATATCTACAACTCAAAAACATTACACACATTATAATTTCACACTAACACTCATCATTAACTCAATTATAATTCATCACAATTTTTTTAAAAACATTTTGCCTACTTTCATTATTTTTTTTCCCACGGGTATCAAATTACACATTTGTTTATTTAACAATTGAAATTTTAATTACCCAAATTTTAAAATTTTAATGGCCGCAGCGGGAACAGTTCCCTACTACTATTTTGTAATATACTTTTTGTACAACTAATACCCACAAATTTAACAAATAGGTATCTTATGCGTAAATTACGCATTAGATATTTTAACATAGGCAGTAAAAGAACGTTTGCTTTCAAAGCTTATCTATAAGCAGGGAAACCGGAAATGTTCCCTTAAAAAATTGTTTTATGCGCGTTAAATATGCACTAACAATGCAATTAAAACCTATTTCGTTTATAATTTATATAACATTCATTTTCGACACCACGATCTCTTTACATATCGCGACCTCAGTCTTGTTTTGGCCCAACGACCATTTAAAAAAATTTAGTTAACCCTTTCGGTACAAGGTTTCGAATTCAGGCATTAAAAATCCAATTTTGTTACTATTCGGCCTTAAATATTTTTAATAAATTTTAATTTTTTTAGTATGATTATTTTTAAAAATATTTTTCATGTTTCCATGAGTGGTACAAAAATTGCAAAGCTGCGATCTTAATTTCCCATCCGGAATTTTAAAGCTATATTTGATAGCAACTATCCATATGTGGCGATAATGGCCTCCGCGACTAGTATAGTCAGGAGAGGAAAAATACCGAAAAAACCCCTAGAATAGGTTACTGTGGGCGAACTATTATAGATAGAGCTTAGCTTGTTAGCTTGGTTTTTTGTCCTATATCCAAATCATGTTAGCTTGGTTAAGGTCTTTGAAGAAACTTATTTTTTATAATCAAAATACTGATAGTAATTATTTGACAAAAAATTTACAAAAAAATAAACTTTTTTTAAGTGTAAAATTGAAACTGCTGCCATTTCTCACTCTATTAAGATAAATTGATTCGGTGAATTGGAAAATTTTTGTTGAATTCTGCAGAATATTACAAAATTTTTGGTATAATTTTCCGACTTAAGACAACTTCACAGTTTAAAAAATACCAGAACAAGATCGCCAAATTTGCAAAATTTTTTTTTGCAAGGCCTGTAAGTTTTGCACTATCGGACAGAAATTCAAACCGTAAGTGAGGTAAAAATGTAGGCCTTTAATAGCAGAATCCAAAATGGGAAAGGATTTGGAAATCGGACAAGAAATGTAATTTTGGCGATTTTTTTAAAGTTTGACATACCCGAGGTTACCAATTTGGGGACCCCCGGAGCCTCTCTCGAAGGAGCCAGCATCCTAAACTCTTCAAACTTAAGACAACACCTCAGCTATAACCATGTAAAATTTCATGTCACTGGCCTTAGCAGTTACGAAGATACTGAATTGTTTCCATTTTTTTCCACAAACCACTGTGCAATGGTGTATAAAAAACACATAGGCGGACAAAACTAAACGGAATTGGAGGATGAGGTGGTCCTATATGTTTATCTATTGTGGGCTTAATTAACAGTCTGAGTTGAAACGAGCCATTTTCCAACTTTCCAAGTTGATCAAAAGAGGAATTTTCTGAAGGATGGGTCCATTATTTTATGGAACGACCCAAGAAGGGGGAAAGACGAGGAATTGCATTTTTTAAACATGGTGATCCCTTACTATTATCTATAGTTATATTTTATTTGGAACCAGTTATCCCAAAATTTTCAAATTCTGCGAAATTTTGACTCTTTGAAAGATGAGTCCATTTTTTAGAAAAGGGAAAACGCACTTAGGGTGAAAATTTTTTAGAACAAATTACTGATTATTGTTTCTAGGGCCAATTAGCATTTTTATTTCCAAATATGAATCGGTAAAGCATCAAAATTAAAATGACTTTGATCTAGTAGTGTATACAGAGTTACAATAAAATCTTTACCACATCTTACGTTTGTATCCATATGGATACATGCATATTAAAAAAATCGTCGGTGCTTTTTTAATTGTTTAAACAAAAAATTTTTATGCAGCATATTAAATTTAAGTCTTTTTGACTTATTTCAGTTAATTTTATTGAAAAAAAGTTAATATGTTTGTTTTATAAGTATGTAAAATAAAAAACTCTGTTTTGACCAAAAATAAAATATTTAAAACAGCTTTTTTAAATTCGTATTTTTTTAAAGAAAATAAAACAAAAAAATTTTCCAAAAGTGACTTAAATTAAGAAATAAGACCTGGAGATTCTGTAATCCGTTAGCAATCCAAAGGTAAAATTATTGCGGTTCTTGTGAGACGCTTATCAATTTCCGTGTATCCATATGGATACAATATAGCGAACGGGTTAAGTATGGGGTATATATATTTTGAATACCCTCTTTCAGAATCCAAAAACTGTTTCGCGAAATTGTTCCTGGTATCAGCGATATCAAGCATTCATTGTGCTCGATATCATCATTTTTGATAAATTTTTTGTAAAAAAAAATTTGTTCAAATAAAAAAATAAAAATCAGAAATCAAGTAAAATACCAAGTATCATCAATATTAGCTTTTTATTCCATGTTAATATCTTTTCTAATAACATTTATACGCTTATTTTCAATAAGAAGTAGAAAATGTCAGCTCAATAACAAGTTACTCAATACACAGCAAATTTTTAAACTTCGGCAAAATTTCAAGGGAATATTTTGAGTGAATTTTTTGCAATGTCGCCCTACTGTGGGGTAGAATGTTCAAAGAAATATACAAGATGGGCAGACATCAATCCACATGTACATACTCTTAATGTAAACACAACCTCTAACCAACCCCCACCAACAAACAAAAATTAGGATGCTGACTCATTCTCCAACACATCCACCTGAATAAACAAAAACATCAACAAGATTAAGCATGCATATTTAACGTAAACAAACATTTCAGACCATCTGTCATACTAAGCAACACAACTACAAATCCAAACGATCATGCGATTATTTGATGCAAAAAAAAATACCCCCACTTGACAAAAATAAAAATATTATAAACAAAAAGCAAGCGCTTATTGTATGTACGTATGTATATGCATACATATTAATTGGAACTTAACACCCCCCCTCTAACACTCCCATAACCACATTCTGAAAAAATACAAACCCTCCACCAGTCAATTGGTGGACGGACATGCTTAAATAAACACAACTACATTTAAATGTAAACACAAGCACCACAAAATAGCCATAAATAAATCCCTGTAGGATCCATGGGACCAACTGTCTTCAAGTCACCTCTTTTGTCAACAAGTTTGGTTACATTGTCAACAACAAATCGTCTACGAATCTATGGTGCGATCCCCAATGTCTCAATCAAGTTTACAGTAAGTCAGTCAATACTTCCGACCCATAATAACCACCTTGTCTATAGTAAGGCACTTTTTTCAAGTTACAATCTCACTATTGACGTCTCCATAAAAAAACACACCCTAAATATCTACAACACAAAAACATTACACACACTATAATTTCACACCAACACTCATCATTAACTCAATTATAATTCATCACAATTTTTTATAACAACATTTTGCCTACAGGGCACTTTCAATTATTTTTTTCCCACGGGTATCAAATTACACATTTGTTTTTTTAACAATTAAAATTTTAAAATTTCAAATTTTAATTACCCAAATTTTAAAATGTTAATGGCCGCAGCGGGAACAGTTCCCTACTACTATTTTGTAATATACTTTTTGTACAACTAATACCCACAAATTTAACAAATAGGTATCTTATGCGTAAAATACACATTAGATATTTTAACGGAGGCAGTAAAAGAACGGTTGCTTTCAAAGCTTACCTATAACCAGGGAAACCGGAAATGTTCCCTTAAAAATTGTTTTATGCGCGTTAAATATGCACTAACAATGCAATTAAAACCTATTTCGTTTATAATTTATATAACATTCATTTTCGACACCACGATTTCTTTACATATCGCGACCTCAGTCTTGTTTTGGCCCACCGACCATTTAAAAAAATTGAGTTAACGCTTTCGCTACAAGGTAAAATTATTGCGGTTCTTGTGAGACGCTTATCAATTTCAGTGTATCCATATGGATACAATATAGCGATAGGGTTAATTATAGGGAATATATATTTTGAATACCCTATTTCAGAATCCAAAAACAGTTTCGCGAAATTGTTCCTGGTATCTGCGATATCAAGCATTCATTGTGCTCGATATCACCATTTTTGATAAATTTTTTGTAAAAAAAAATTTGTTTAAATAAAAAAATAAAAATCAGAAATCAAGTAAAATACCAAGTATCATCAATATTAGCTTTTTATTCCATGTTAATATCTTTTCTAATAACATTTATACGCTTATTTTCAATAAGAAGTAGAAAATGTCAGCTCAATAACAAGTTACTCAATACACAGCAAATTTTTAAACTTCGGCAAAACTTCAAAGGAATATTTTGAGTGAATTTTTTGCAATGTCGCCCTACTGTGGGGTAGAATGTTCAAAGAAATATACAGGATGGGCAGACATCAATCCCCATGTACATACTCTTAATGTAAACACAACCTCTTCCCAACCCCCACCAACAAACAAAAATTAGGATGCTGACTCATTCTCCAACACATCCACCTGAATAAACAAAAACATCAACAAGATTAAGCATGCATATTTAACGTAAACAAACATTTCAGACCATCTGTCATACTAAGCAACACAACTACAAATCCAGACGATCATGCGATATTTGATGCAAAAAAAATACCCCCACTTGACAAAAATAAAAATATTATAAACAAAAAGCAAACGCTTATTGTATGTACGTATGTATATGCATACATATTAATTGGAACTTAACACCCCCCTCTAACACTTCCATAACCACATTCTGAAAATATACAAACCCTCCACCAGTCAATTGGTGGACGGACATGCTTAAATAAACACAACTACATTTAAATGTAAACACAAGCACCACAAAACAGCCATAAATAAATCCCTGTAGGATCCATGGGACCAACTGTCTTCAAGTCACCTCTTTTGTCAACAAGTTTGGTTACATTGTCTACAACAAATCGTCTACGAATCTATGGTGCGATCCCCAATGTCTCAATCTAGTCTATAGTAAGTCAGTCAATACTTCCGACCCATAATAACCACCTTGTCTATAGTAAGGCACTTTTTTCAAGTTACAATCTCACTATTGACGTCTGCATAACAAAACACACCCTAATTATCTACAACACAAAAACATTACACACACTATAATTTCACCCTAACACTCATCATTAACTCAATTATAATTCATCACAATTTTTTTAAAAACATTTTGCCTACAGGGCACTTTCATTATTTTTTTTTCCCACGGGTATCAATTTACACATTTGTTTATTTAACAATTAAAATTTTAAAATTTCAAATTTTAATTACCCAAATTTTAAAATTTTAATGGCCGCAGCGGGAACACTTCCCTACTACTATTTTGTAATTTACTTTTTGTACAACTAATACCCACAAATTTAACAAATAGGTATCTTATGCGTAAATTACACATTAGATATTTTAACGTAGGCAGTAAAAGAACGCTTGCTTTCAAAGCTTATCTATAAGCAGAGAAACCGGAAATGTTCCCTTAAAAAATTGTTTTATGCGCGTTAAATATGCACTAACAATGCAATTAAAACCTATTTCGTTTATAATTTATATAAAATTCATTTTCGACACCACGATCTCTTTACATATCGCGACCTCAGTCTTGTTTTGGCCCAACGACCATTTAAACAAATTGAGTTAACCCTTTCGCTACAAGTTTTCGAATTCAGGCATTAAAAATCCAATTTTGTTACTATTCGGCCTTAAATATTTTTAATAAATTTTAATTTTTTTAATATGATCATTTTTAAAAATATTTTTCATGTTTCCATGAGTGGTACAAAAATTGCAAAGCTGCGATCTTAACTTCCCATCCGGAATTTTAAAGCTATATTTGATAGCAACTATCCATATATGGCGATAATGGCCTCCGCGGCTAGTATAGTCAGGAGAGGAAAAATACCGAAAAAACCCCTAGAATAGGTTAATGTGGGCGAACTATTATAGATAGAGCTTAGCTTGTTAGCTTGGTTTCTTGTCCTCTATCCAAATCATGTTGGCTTGGTTAAGGTCTTTGAAGAAACTTATTTTTTATAATCAAAATACTGATAGTAACTATTTGGCAAAAAATTTACAAAAAATCAACTTTTTTTAAGTGTAAAATCGAAACTGCTGCCATTTCTCACTCCATTAAGATAAATTGATTCGGTGAATTGGAAAATTGTTGTTGAATTGTGCAGATTATTATTAAATTTTTGGTATAATTTTGCGACTTAAGACAACTTCACAGTTTAAAAAAATACCATCACAAGATCGCCAAATTTGCAAATTTTTTTTTTGTAAGGCCTGTAAGTTTTGAACTATCGGAGAGAAATTCAAACCGTAAGTGAGGTAAATGTAGGCCTTTAATAGCAGAATCCAAAATGGGAAAGGATTTGGAAATCGGACAAGAAATGTAATTTTGGAGATTTTTTTAAAGTTTGACATACCCGAGGTTACCAATTTGGGGAGCCCCTGGAGCCTCTCTCGAAGGAGCCAGCATCCTAAAGTCTTCAAACTTAAGACAACGCCTCAGCTATAACCATGTAAAATTTCATGTCACTGGCTTTAGCAGTTACGAAGATACTGAATTGTTTCCATTTTTTTCCACAAACCACAAACCACAAAAACACATAGGCAGACAAAACTAAATGGAGGATGAGGTGGTCCTATATGTTTATCTATTGTGGGCTTAATTAACAGTCTGAGTTGAAACGAGCCATTTTCCAACTTTCCAAGTTGATCAAAAGAGGAATTTTCTGAGGGATGAGTCCATTATTTTATGGAACGACCCAAGAAGGGGGAAAGACGAGGAATTGCATTTTTTAAACATGGTGATCTCTTACTATCATCTATAGTTATATTTTATTTGGAACCAGTTATCCCAAAATTTTCAAATTGTGCAAAATTTTGACTCTTTGAAAGATGAGTCCATTTTTAGAAAAGGGAAAACGCACTTAGGGTGAAAATTTTTTAGAACAAATTACTGATTATTGTTTCTAGAGCCAATTGACATTTTTATTTCCAAATATGAATGGGTAAAGCATCAAAATTAAAATGACTTTGATCTAGTGGTGTATACAGAGTTGCAATAAAAACTTTACCACATCTTACGTTTGTATCCATATGGATACATGCATATTAAAAAAAATCGTCGGTGCTTTTTTAATTGTTTAAACAAAAAATTTTTATGCAGCATATTAAATTTAAGTCTTTTTGACTTATTTCAGTTAATTTTATTTAAAAAAAGTTAATACATATGTTTGTTTTATAAGTATGTAAAATAAAAAACTCTGTTTTGACCAATAATAAAATATTTAAAACATGCTTTTTTAAATTCGTATTTTTTTAAAGAAAATAAAACAAAAAAATTTTCCAAAAGTGACTTAAATTAAGAAATAAGACCTGGAGATTCTGTAATCCGTTAGCAATCCAAAGGTAAAATTATTGCGGTTCTTGTGAGACGCTTATCAATTTCCGTGTATCCATATGGATACAATATAGCGAAAGGGTTAGGTATGGGGTATATATATTTTGAATACCCTCTTTCAGAATCCAAAAACTGTTTCGCGAAATTCTTCCAGGTTTCTGCGATATCAAGCATTCATTGTGCTCGATATCATCAAATTTTTGATAAATCTTTTGTAAAAAAAAAATTTTTTTAAATAAAAAAATAAAAATCAGAAATCAAGTAAAATACCAAGTTTCATCAATATTAACTTTTTATTCCATGTAAATATATTTTCTAATAAAATTTATACGCTTATTTTCAATAAAAAGTAGAAAATTTCAGCTCAATAATAAGTTACTCAATACACAGCAGTTAGTATACACATGGAGCAACAAAAGCTACTTTTATAAATAAAATAAAAAAGTGGCTACTGGAGCACAAAACAAGATATTTTACTTTCAATAAAAACATGTTAATTTCTAATCGGATTGATGAAAGTTCACAAAAATATACACTTTTACTTGTGTAATATCGACTTTGACTTTTGTCAAGTCAAATGAATGGCTCGTGAAGACAGTATGTAACTGGGGGTCTCCACGAGCAATAAACTTGGTAATAATTATGTTCTCATCTGTCAAATTCTATTTCCAACATCATATGTTCACGTGTGGACCGCAGAAACATTTATTTGCAAATAAATTGCGACATAATTGTTCAAACTTATGTTCAAGAAATAATGTTGAACATAAGCTGTCAAATTTGATCGGCATTTGTTGTTTGCGTGAATTAAACAAAAGAAACTTGTAGCTGTGGTAAAAATACAAAGTTTTTTAAATAAAGTAAAGCAAATTAAAATAAAATAGTTTTAAACAAAATTAAATAAATTAAAATAAAGACAAAAAACATCGATCCATTCACAGTGAATTTTTTAAATTTATGTCCAATACCACAATACGTGTTCTATAGCTCAGAACATAAGCCTATACATGAACATATTTGTGCTGTTATTCTGCCGACGTTATTTCTTATGTTCGGAAATAAATATTGCGCGTGCAGACGTGCAGTAAGTGTTATCAAGCAACGTAAAAAATATAAATTGAAAATAATAGTTATGAGCAAGGCCGATATATAAGATCTGTCCATATGTTCCATAATTGTGCTGTCAAATTGTAGTATATTTTACCAAACACTCACATTTTAATATTTGCTTTGATTTTTTTCTCATTTTTTGACACCACAATTCCAACAAAAATTGCTTTGTTGTATCAATTCGTCTGTAAGTATACCTTATAAATCTAGCTTGGTTATGAGCAACAGAAAATGTTTTTGTTAATTATAACAATTATCAACAGACGAAAATATATATTTCCTAAATATAACAGTTATTTCAAGACGAAAAAAATATCTCATATTTTAACAGTTATGTCTCAACTTTTTTGCATATTTCTTATAACGGTTTGGTTTCTGGAAAAAAGCTTAAGCATAAATGTATGCAACAGATTTTATTGCTAGCCTGCACTAGAATATTCGTGACCTTTTTCAGAAAATTTATAAGTTTGTTTAGCGATCGCAGAAATGCGCATGATTTTTTGCATTTGATTTTTTCATTTGGATCTAGCCAAAAGACGGCGCTTACTTCTTTTTTTCCAAGGAAAACTGCAAACGCAGAATTTTATAAGGCCGTTTTAATTCGTTCAGATCTTGGTAGAATAATACAGGTAGTGGTGAAGCGTTAACGAACTTTTTTTTTGGGTTCGACTCTGTCAAAAGTTGTTTATGTTATACCAACACACACCCACACTACTGAAAAAAACATGGCGAAGTAAACACACACATGTGAACATATAAATTTTTTTTCAAATTTTCTTTTGTGCTTTTTGACAACCTCGAACATAAACAACAATAAAAAGCCGTGTTGTTTTTGCTGTTGTTGGGTTGTTGTAGCTTCGCTACTACCTGTAGTATAATTCTACCATGGTTCAGATCTACTAAACTACATATGGGCATTTCCACAGGAAGTCCACTAATTGTCACTTGCGACACCAACGAAGTATGCTTGTTTTTTTTCAAAGAAAATTAAAGTTTTTTTACTTCTTTATATATTTATGAAGGTCGTCAGAACCTCTATATTAAGTAAAAGTTTAACAACAGGATTCTGAAATACAAGCTTAATTGCTTGTTGTCGCCTGTGACAAAGAGGTGGACTTTCCTGTGGAAATGCCCATATGAAATCTAAACAATTTTTTTTATTAAAAATAATGTGCTATATTCATGATACAATAATACAAGGTAAAACTGTCAGCGCAGCTGTAGTTGTGGGTTTATATTTCACGAATGTCAAATTCGCTTTTTCATAGAAAAAAGTCTATTAAAAATGTTTCTGTTTTTGACATTCAGGAAACATTTTACACTAACATGCCTGTTATTTTTATTGTTGTAGGGACAGTTCTACCTGTTTTTATTGTATCGTGGCTATATTGCAACAAACACGGCATTAAAATGTTAGCAGTGAAAATATCATATAAGCCACTGAGTTGCATAAAAATGTTCAAAATTTGGCTTTTTCCAAAAGGCAATTATGAATTTTTCTTAGCGAAATAGTTCTCTATAGAACTGCATCATTAGATTTTTGGAGAGTGATAGTCGAAAAATTGTTTTTTGCCAAGAAAATACCACCGTCCCACGTAGTGAGTGCTACGCCAAACATTACTTACATATCTGCCTAATGTATCTATATATACATATGTATATGTATACATATATCCCATATTTGCAACGTGTAACAATTAAAAGAGGCTATTTACATTAGAATTGCCAAAAATAAGCGCGTGCTGAGTGTATGGTAAGGTCTCCTTATTATATGTTACTCGAAGTGTTTGCTTGAATTATTGAAAGGGAGTCCAGTCCAGGGATGGCAAAGTTAGTACAACTGTACCATTTTTGGTACAATTCGAATTTTAAAAGTACAATGGTACACCAATGGCTTATTTAGTACAATTAATAATTTTTTAATTTTTTTTAAAAATCTTATTACAGTACTTTTATTGTGATAAAATATTTTATCCTTTTCGTCCGCTCGTATATATGCCACTTTTATCTAAATTAAATTTAAATGTTTGGTTTAAAATTTGTCAAATAAGGTTAGCTTACAAAACGTCTTTATAATTTGAAGTTCTTAATGATCGTGATACATATTAGAGTCTAGAAAAAATAAATTTTTATAAATTATTTGCATTGTAGTAAAGCTAAATTTTTCGAAAGCTTATTGAAACTATGTATGTATGTCGTTCTACCTTCCAATAGCTAGTCTGTGAGCTATTTTAGATTAGAAATTGCAATAGCTAAATTAGACTTAAGCGCAGTTTCCCTTTTGTCACAAATATATCTACAGAAAAGTAAGGTATTTTCTGTAGTTAAAAAATTTTTCTGGCTTCAAAAATCTGTTTTGGTTACAATTATGTCCAAAAAAGTACAATTTTAGATTCCAATTGGTACAATTTTAAAATCTCATTTGCCATCCCTGGTCCAGTCCGTTAAAATTAAAATAAGTGGTTGCATGTGTATATGAAAGAGATAGAGGGAAATGAATATAAAAAACGCATGAATTAGATCTTCAAACAATATTGTCGTATGTGCATGGAACTCAAACTTGTTACCACATACACGTTGTTTCCAACTATTCAAATTGGGTTTGAAAGAGCATGCTTAGAAGACGTGTATGACAAACAAAATGCTGTAGAACAAGTTGATGCTCGCTTTAAACAGTTTGCAATCTGTAGGCAGTATCAGTGATGGAAAATATAGATTTTGAAATGCTAATGAAGCTTAACATAAAGAGTACTTTTTTCACCTTAATGGTACTTTTTCATGAATTGAATATATAAATTTCAGGTATTCGTAGTTATCATACAAAGGAACCACTCTCAACATTTTAATATATTTTTTTATTATTTCAGTTGTTTTGTCTTGATGTAATTGGAGCTCTTTAAGATATTCGGACTAATCTTCACTCTAAATAAGGGACTTCCGGTGTATTGTTATAGTTATTTAATTTTAACGGTATTATTTATAAATAATATTTTATGTTTATTATGAGCTTATTTGACAACTTTCTATACAATAGTTGTCAATTAAACCTTTAATAAACATAATATAATTTTCACATATAAGGCAGTAAAAATTTAGAGCCAAAGTATCTTGAACTAGCAACAACTATTCGTATCTTAAGAGAGAAAATATTAAATAAAGTTCACTCAATTACGACGAAAATTGTATATTCAACTAGCTTGACCGGTGTGCTTCGCCACACCCACCGTAATCAAATAAATTAAAGAAATGTGCATTGAAAAAAAAAAAAGAATCAGTTCTTACTTTGTGTATCTTCTATACAAAATAGTAACCAATGAAAACACTGACAAAGAATATAATGCTATTCCATCCATGTTTAGCGCCATCTCTTAAGCGCCCTATCCATTATACAATATTATTGAATATGTTATTGTACATAGTAAACATAATACTGAGCAATGTTGCCAACACATTACACAGTTATCTTTATTGTGCAATAATAATCAAAAGCCGTTGGATTTTAGCCAATATATTGCGTAACCTTCTAATATAACATGCACATTGGCGATATTTTTGTGCAATATGAAAAACTTCACATTTATATTGCAAGTGTGTGGGGCGCTTTCGTTTCAAACATTTACTGTTTCGCTATTATTTCATGGAACGTATGTCAACAAAATTATACTAAAAAAAGATTATATTGCATATTCACAAAAGTATATAAATAAAATAAAAGATTTCGCTTGTAATATTCTACTTGATAAGATTATATCGAAATTAAAAATCTTGATTTGTGCGGCTGCTTAAAGCTTGAAAACGACTGGACCAAATTGGATATTTCCTTCTGCCGGTTTGTTCGTTACTGCGACGCGAAGGTAAAGGGAAACAGAAAAGTCGAAAGACTTAACAGGTGGTGCTGTAAACAGTTTTGTAGTTTTCCTTATAGGAAGCCAGAATAGTAAGACCGATCATGCAAAATCGAACAAAATCTTGGTGGTAATGGAGGGGAGACGGGTACCTCCCAGACAAAGTAGTTATTGATTTTCCTATATCTGCAGAGCTGCAACAGTGAGGCTCTCTAAGTTTAATGTGGGTAACTTTTATCGAAAACCTTTGAGAAAACGGGTAGTATCATTCAAAGTAATTATTAATTTTAGCTCTTTAAATTTAATGTGGGTAGCTTTTAGAATAAAGTGAAAATACCTACAAAATATTGGTGGTATAGGAGGGAAAGGCAGGTACCGCCGACAAAAAGTAATTATTAATTTTTCTATATCTACAGAACTACAATAGTGAGGCTCTCTAAATCTAATGCAGGTAACTCTTAGAAAAAAGAAAAAATCCAACAGAATATTGGCGGTATAGGATAGGGAGACGGGTAACCAACATGAAAAATAATTATTCATTTTCCTATATCTGCATATGTATAATAGTAAGGCTTTTTAAATTTAACAACCAGCAATTTCCTGCAATATATTGGAGGTATAGTAGGGGGTAAATGGATATCATCCATACAATGCAATCTATATCTGAAGAACCACCAAAGCGAGACTCTATAAACTTTTTCTAGGTTAAAGTGAGAGCAAATGGCGCTTTTCAACAAAAGCCTAGTGGTATACGCGAGCTTACAAACCCGATACAAAGTAATTTGTAATTATTCCAGCTTTATCCGGTGTACTTCGATACCGCATTGTTGTGAAGTATAGGAAAATTAATACATAATTATTTTTCCAATAAAAAATATTCATTCCATATATCAATGTATAGAAATAAATTCAGTTAAATGCGAGTTGGACCAGGGCTTCCGAATACTTTATACATAAATCCCTCTTGGCGATTTTCGTTTATATTTAGGGCCTTTTTAATGTTTTCGTTTAAGGGTTTTTCGGACGAACTTTGTGGTTTTTACCCCTTTTCGGCCACTAAATATACAAATTTCAAAAAAGTAGCAAAAACCTGTCCGCTTGTTTTTTTGTTCTTATAATGATGCTTTTGATATTTGGCGTCTACCTTAGTTAGATCCGAAGATAAAAGGTTACCGAATTTACTCGTTTTACACCTTTTTGCCCCTTAGCTTCTGAATTTCTTAAAATCCCCTCTTAATGGACTCGTGCATCGTAAAAGAAACCTGCGTACAAAAATATTTTTCTATTCAAAATAAACATTCAAACTACATAACAAATAGTTGTGCAGGAAAAAAAGTACCAAAAAGAGCTCCTAATTTTACGCATTATATATCCAAACATCAAAAAATTACCAAGTGCATTTGAGGGATTCTAAAGAAAAGAAAACATTTTAAATTTCATTTCTATCTTTGTTATATTAGGAGATAAACAGCTTAACAAAAAAGTACCAAAATTATATTGTTACACTTTTTCGGCCCCTATATGTACACATTTCAAAAAAGTACCATAGACCTTTCCGCTTATTTTTCTATCTTTTACGATGCTTTTGAAATTTTATGTCTACCTTACTTAGATTCGGAGATATAAGATTAGCGATTTCACCCGTTTGTACCCTTTTAATACCCTTAGAATTTAAGTTTTCAAAACAAATGAACAAATATGTTCATTCAGTATGCATGCAGAGAAAATAGTTGTATGGAAAAAAACCAAAAAGGGCTAACAATTTTACCTATTATTAGTCGAATTGCAAAAAAGTACCAAGGTAAGGAGAGAGTATCAAGTAAGGAGAGATGAATGCATTTAAAATTTAATGTATATAATATATATCTGGATTACAAAAAAGTACCAAAATTATATTTTTACCCTTTTTAGGCACATAAATGTACAAATTTTTAAAACTACCAAACATCTGTCTGCTCACTTTTATATCTTAACATGATGCTTTTGGAATTTTATGTCTACCTTACTTAAATTCGGAGATATAAGGTTACCGATTTTACCCGTTTTTATCCCTTTTAATCCCCTTAGAATTTAAATTTTCAAAAATCCCTTAGTGAATATATACAATTCAGTATGTATATCAATGGTCATAAAAAAAGAGTTGTACGGAAATATGTACCAAAAAGAGCTACCAATTTTACCCGTATTGTATTCGAATTTCAAAAAAGTACCAAATGTGTTTGAGGTCTTCGTAAACAGAGCAGAATGCATTTCAAATTGAATGTCTATCTTCATTAGTTTAGGAGATAAACGGCTAACAAAAAAGTACCAAAATTATATGTTTACCCTTTTTCGGCCCCTAAATGACTAATTTCATGAAAGTACCAAGCACCTGTCCGCTTATTATTCTATCTTGTTGTAATGATTTTGGAATTTTATGTCTACCTTACTTAAGGGCCGTGGCAATTTATCAAACTGTTCGATCAAATTCATGTATGGATTGGTAATATTTTGTTTTGCTTAGCACAGCAACTTATCAAATTCATATCATCAAACTTCATTTGAAAGTTGTTGTGAAAAAGAAAGAATATGTGATTTTTTGGGCGGAAATGTTTCATTATTTATTAAAAACTTTTTGTTTGTTGAAAATTAGTTTTTTTACTCCCTTTTTTAATTCCTTTTGACTCCTTTCCATATGCAGTTCGAAGAGAGTTAAAATTTTGTGCATCCTTTTTTTAGCATTTGGGTTTTTTTCTGTATATGTTTCAAGCAATGTCAAACTAAGCATTTTTTTTTAATTTCTTTTGCTATATTGCTTCGATTTAACTCGCCATAAAGCAGGCAAACACGATAAACTTCAATAAATTCAATTTTGTTCATCCGTTTTTTTTTTAAATAGTGTGTCTATAGAAATGATGAGGTCACTGCGAAAACTAAACAAAAACGACATTTGAAGTAATTACACAGCCACTCATCAAACAAGCTTCAAATTTCGTCATCGGCGGTAGTGAAAATCAAAAGTGTTTTGTTTTTCATCAAACTCACATCAAACTATACGTGTGAGGTTTTTTGCACTAATAAAAAAAAATCTGTTTGACCAAACAGTTTGATAAGTTGCCATGCCGCTATAGATTCCAAGAAATAAAGTTACCGATTTTACGGAGGTCATTTTGTTGATATTTGTATGGGAATATATAGAAAAATCTAAATGCCATATCTCCAGAACCACTAATTCGATTTCGTGCAAACTTCACATAAACCTAAATGAGCCTTAATGGAGTCATGAGTTGAAAATTATTTTTTGTTAACGTTACAAATTGGAAAAAGTACTTTTTATATCGTGGGGGTACTGAGGCATTTTAAGATTGAAAAAGTACTGCAAATAGTACTCAATTTTCCATTACTGGCCAGTATCCTTTTGGTTTGCGGCGATAGCATCCGCCAAATATAGCTTGCATTTGCGCACTGAGTTCGCGCGCCAATAAAGATAGCAGCATTGTGATGCTTGTTTATGATGATGGTGAGTAACAAGTTGTTGTCCCATTGATGTCTGCAGCATACATTTTATACATTTATTCCTTTTCGTATGTGTGCACGCGTATATGTGATCTAAAACTCGTCAAACAGCTCGTGCAAGGCTTTATTTTATGATACCCCACAATTGAGCTCATACAGTTTTGTTGTGTTTACAAATAAAAACATTCTTAGGCTTCGCCTCATTTATAATGGCCTGTAGCGCTTCGACAATTGGCATGAAAGCAGCGTTGTTTGTGTGATAAAAATCATATCCTTTTATTAATCCAAGGAGTGCACAACAAAGGAAGTATTTGAAACAGTCTCGCGTAAATAGTCATCGAGCAACATTCGCTGCTATTGAATACGGAAAGCACTTTGCACACGTCAAAGCTTACTTGACGCAACATCGTGAAATATAAAAATAAATTATTGGAAAAAAAATTCATGACTGTAAATTTTTTGTGTTAATAAAAAGAATTAGAAAAAAACAACCCATTCTTTAATATTTTGAACAAAATAAACGTTGGAAACAACATCGAGGACGACAAAACAATATTTTTAACAAAGAGGTGTGTATTTTACCTAGTCAGATAGAAAAAAAATAATTACAATTTTAAGCAAATTGTTCAACGGGTATGTAAGTACGTACATACATACATAAATATGTATCGCGACGTCAGATACAAAATTTGTTGATTTGTTGGCTTTGTTTTTTTTTAAATTTTAGTCCACCAACTGCTAATTTAATTGAAAAATGGATATCTCGGCGTACCAACACATGAACATACGCATAAGTACACGGGGCAAGCGCCCACTTCGTAATCTTACACCATCCGATAAAGTGAGAGCTATTCAACGTATTCACAATGGGGAAACAAAGGCATCGGTATCACGTGATATTGGAGTACCAGAGTCTACACTTAGAGGTTGGTGTAAAAACGAACAGAAATTACGGTTCATGTGTCATCAGTTGGGAGCTGCAGATCAACTTATACCAACACCAGGCATAGAAAATCCACCTGAGAAACGACCTCGTTTTGACAATCATATTCAGACCCCAAAATATTCGGCTACCTCCAGCTTTGATGAATTTGGATACAACCGCTTGTCATTGAATGGTTTGAGTTTTCCTTCAAACAGCAGTAATGCGATTTTAGAAAAAATAGCATTAAAAGAGATTATGAAGAAACATATGCTGTCAGCTGAGAGTACCTCCAAGCAACCAGCTGACAATACATCTGCGCGAATGATGGGTGGTCCAGTTTCAATGGGTGGAGACTATAGTTCGCAGCTATCCATGATGCAGAATTTAAACTTGTTGTCCCTGTTAAGTCCAAATATATCAGCCATGTCAACCCTTAATGCAGATGGAAACTGCTCATTAAATGCCGTCAAGAATAAAATACCACTTTGCATCACAGACGAACCACAGGATAATATCAAAAGTAATAATAATGGCAACAGCAACTCAAGTACTAATGCCTCGTTGTCCGTTAAAAATTGGGCCAAAGAACCCGCGGAGAAAATCCTGCTAAACTTCACAAATCAAAATACCAACAATAATAATTTATTCAATTCAGCAGCTAAAAACACTAGCATCGGAATTAATCGCACCAATAATGATTTGAACAATAATAGTGTAAAACAGAAAAACAATACTTCCCCTTCACAATCTCCTTCAGATCTTTTAAACTTTCCGCCACCTCTTTCGCTTGGTCTGCTACACACTCCTAATGTCGCCAATACATCTGATTCGGAAATGGGCAATAATACTGCATTGTTAGAATGGTGCAAAGTTTTCAACGCCAGCCTTAACTTTTTGGCTTTAGCTGCGGCTGCAGCCGCTCTACAGCCTAACGGCGCTATAACGGCTGCCAACGCAATTAAACAAGAGGACAATATTCTATATAAAGAACTGACAAAGACTGTAAGATTATTCGATTCAGCTAATAATCCTACGTCTTTCATTTGTAGCGATGTATCAAATGATAGTTACTTTGATAGTGAGCCAGAGGATTTGTCAGTACGATCAACTGCCACCTCCAAACTATCCAGTCCTGCCATTAGTCGCTCCGAAAGTCCTGTTAAAAGTAATGGTTCAAGGGCGTCTTCACAAAGTGATGAAGAATAAGATGTCTATTCAATTTATTAGTGTGTATACAAATATTCACGTTTATCTGTGTGCATGTGCTATGTTTTATAACTTCTAGAACGTTTTTAATTTCAAGATAATTTGTTAATAGTGGAATAAAGAGATTGATATAAAGTTTATATGAATTGGCATAATCCACTCATGCATTAAGAATTTATCATCATCTTTTTTTTTTTCTTTTATACAGACATACATACTCTTATTTTTATTCCATTAAGCTAAGTACTCTGTTCAAATTTGAGAAAAATGTTGATCAACATTAGTTTTTTCAAACGAAAAAAATGACAACTAACCAATTATAATAGCCTTTGAAAGTATGCTGCAATTGTGTACGTTTTTAAAAAACCCAATGTGTTTGTTGTAAATTCCACACGAAAAAAGTGGTGCTTATATTATTTCGCATGAAGACTCGAATGTTGTAAATACATTTCATATGTTTTTCACAAAATAAACAGAGTACTGCTTCTGCAACAATTTTTCATGAGAAATTCGTGACAATTTTTTTTATATGAACATTTGACAGCAGTTCGCACGAAATGATGAACACAGTACCATGCTTTACATTTAAATCAGGGTAACGATTATAATGTGCTGTTTATAGAACCCAAACAATCCAATTGATTGAACAATTTGTATGAAAAGCACTCAGTTTTCCGAGTGGTTTCCATACAAATTTTCCACAAGTCAATTGCTTGGGTTCTAAAAACAACACATAAGCAATATCATAAAAATTACGACTTTTATTTTATGCTCGCCGAATAAGAATTATTTTTGAGTTTTTTTATCGTAAAATAATTCTTATATTTGACTTTTTTTGTTGTTTAGAACTAACTTATTGTAGGTTTTTAATTTTCGAATACGTCTTATGTGTTGTTTCCACAATGCAAACAAGCACTGCTTGTGTATAATTTATTTTAAAAGCACTCAGCTTTTTTTGTGATATCCATAAAAATTTTAGACAAGCAGTGCTTGTTTGCATTGTGAAAAGAGCACATTAAGCAAAAGTTTAATTTGATCAAAGGAAAGCATGTCAAAAAATATTAATTTTATGGTGTAACAACATGTTACTTATATAATCATCTTTATTTTCGGTCAATGGTTTAAATTAATAACCATATACATACATACATATTATATAAGTACATACGTATGTATGTGTAAATTAAAGAAACAATTCTAAAAAATATTAGTTAATCTTTCTGCAATTAAAATAAAAACGACCTCCGATAACTTATAGGTTATAAATATACAACAAAAAATTTTAGCTATGTATGAACTTATTTCCAACAGCCACAGAGCTTTTCTTACCGTAACTACTATGAACAGCAATATTGAAAAATTAAATAAATATAAATTTTGAAATCCCAAAAACCAAACCACCCTTTAACGTAACACCATATTAAAGGCAAACAAATATATATGTATGTATATGCATACTCACAAATTACTCATGCATGCACTGATACACACTTATGCACAAGTAGAAACACATTAATACATACATACGTAGGAGAAATCCATGCATATGGTGACCAGTAACTAGTATAAATTTAGAAATATTTGGTCGGTCTAGTGTAAATTAAATTTAGATTTTTATTAATTAAATATTTTATTTACTAAATTAACTAAAACGTTGTATAATTGAACTCTACTTCCATCTACATTTCGAAAAATTTTATTATTTTGTGTTTAATCGTTCATATGTTTGTATATTGTCCAAATTACACAACATCACGATGGTGTCCGCCTTAAGAAATTAATATGCAATTTTGATAGGATCAGGTGCTTCAGAAAAAATATAAAAAAATTCCATCACGTCAGAATTTTTTTATAAGTTGTATTTCATGGGGTTGTGTTATTTGTTTTTTTTTTTTGTTTTGTTATTTTAACTAAACATCTGTTCAGCTCACAATTTGTTGTACGCGTTTTAGAACGTAGAGATTTTGTTGTTAACTTCCACTTAAACATGTTTTTATACAATGTTTATTTGAAAATTACCAACAACATTTATACGATCTATAACACATAGAAGAGGTTGTGAATTGGCCAATCATACTCAAATGTTTTCCAATTGGATCATTATTATTTTGTGTTTAATGGCTCCATGAAAAATAGCCCAAAAATAGAAATGAAAAATCGGCCAAAAAAATGAAAATTTGCAAAAATATAATAATGAAAACGCACCCAATAAAAATTAAAAATCGGCAAAAAAAATGAAATATCGCCCAAAATTAAAAAAGAAAAAAAAAATTATAGTAATTTAGTTCTTATATTGTAAAAAAAAGAGAACTTACAGAAAATCATAAATAGTCTTCGTACTGCATTGCAATAAAAGTATGAATAAAAGGCAATATTTTCCATCGGCCAAAAATTATAGTATGGCTCTCCAAGGGTAATTTAGATAATTCTCATAGATACAACAAAAATTTATGAACATATAATACAGTAATGATCATTTATCGAAGGCCGGAGATTTAAGACGTCAAGGAAACCGCAGCTCAAAATTTTACATATCACATAGAGTCTAAAGATCTTCCATTCGCCAAAAGCGCGTTTCAAATTAAATATTCCAAAGGCGAGTAATCTAAAACATTGTCGTAAGCGAATCCGAGATTTGATATACTATGGAGTTTAAAGTCCTTCCGCCCGGCCGAAGGCCGTCTACACAGAAAGTCGTCGAAAGCACTACCAAATTAAGCATTCTGAAGGGTCCTAATATTGAAAATTGTCGTAAGCGAAACCGAGATTTGACATACCATACAGTTTAAAATTCCTCCGTCCGGCCGAAGGCCGGCTACATGGAAAGTCGTCGAAAGCGTCAAGTTAAACATTCCAGGATTCACTAATATAGAAAATTATCGTAAACGAAGGCGAGGTTTGACATATCATAGAGTTTAAAATCTTTCGTGCAGGTGGAATCAAAAATTAGATTCGCTTACGAAATTTTTTAATATTAGTAGCCTTCGGAATGCTTAATTTGGGACGTGCTTTCGACGACTTGGCGTGTTGCCGGGCGGAAGGATTTTAAGCTCTATGGTATATCAAATCTCGGCTTCGCTTACGACAATTTTCAATATTAGTAGACTTTCCGTGTAATTGTCGTAAGCGAAACCCAGACTTGATATACCATCGAGTTTAAAATCCTTCCACCCGTCCGAAGGCCGTCTACACAAAAAGTCGTCAAAAGCACTTACCAAATTAAGCATTCCGAAGGCTACTAATATTGAAAATTGTAAGCGAAGCCGAGATTTGACATACCATACCATAGAGTTTAAAATCCTTCCGCCCGGACGAAGGCCGGCTACACGAAAAGTCGTCGAAAGCACGTACCAAATTAAGCATTCCGAACGCAACTTCTATTGAAAACTGTCGTAAGCGAAGCAAATACTTGATTCCACCTGCACGAAGGATTTTAAACTCTATGGTATTATAAATCTCGGCTTCGCTTACGACAATTTTCAATATTAGTAGCCTTCGGAATGCTTAATTTGGTACGTGCTTTCGACGGGTTTCCGTGGTATGTCAAATATCGGCTTCTCTTACGAAAAATTGTAAATCACTTTTACTGCTATAGAAACTAAATAATGGTGGAGATGAAACCCATTGGAGAAACTTTCAATTATTTTCTGCAATCTACATATATTTTTTAAAATTTCAATTCTATATTCGATGTTGATGATTGCCAGAATTTTTGGGTGTAAATTTTGGTATGAAAAAATTTTTGGGTGATTTTTCATTTTTATTTTTGGGCGATTTTTCATGGAAAAATTTTTCATATGAAAAATCGCCGATTTTTATGGGCGATTTTTTATGGAGCCGTGTTAAATTATTCATATCGTGTCATAACCGCGAAAAAAGCTTAAGCGCCAAAAAGTAAATTTTACAGAAGTTTATTTTTAATTATCCTTGGTTGAAATCGAAGTAAAGCCTTCGCTACACAGAACTGTAGTGGACTGTTATATGAAATGTTAATAGTTAAGACAACATCTTTGTGGTGGTTAAGATAATTTAGTACAGGGTGTTTTTTTTAGAGGTATAGAACTTCGAATTAAAATAAAACACAAGAAAATCGTTTTAATGTCCATCAATTTGGCTTTATTGGAAGGATAATTTTATGCCATTAATGTTTAAATATGATTTCGGGCATGTGGCCGCCGCGGCTGGCTCGAATAAAGCCAATTCTACAGGTCCAATGTTCAACCACTTTTTCGAGCATATGGGGCCGTATGTTGGCAATAACGCCACGAATGTTGGCTTCCAAGTCCCCTAACATTTCTGGTTTGTTGGCGTAGACGAGCGACTTCACATATCCCCAAAGAAAATAATCCAATGGTGTCAAATCACACGATCTTGGTGGCCAATTGACAGGTCCATTCCGCGAAATTATGCGCTCATCGAATGTTTCCTTCAATAAATCGATTGTGACGTGCGCTGTGTGGCATGTAGCGCCGTCTTGTTGGAACCACAACTCATCCACATTCATGCCATCCAATTCGGGAACAAAATAGTCGGTTATCATGGCTCTATACCGGTCTCCATTAACGGTAACTGACTCTCCAGCATTATTTCGGAAGAAGTATGGCCCAATGACTCCACCAGCCCATAGAGCACACCAAACAGTCAGTTTTTGTGGATGTAATGGCGTCTCAAGGGTCTCATGTGGATTCTCTTCACTCCAAATGCGGCAATTTTGCTTGTTGACGTAGCCATTCAACCAAAAATGAGCCTCATCACTGAACAAAATTTTGCGATGAAAATCAGCATCGAGATCAATCTCATTTTCGGCCCATACACCAAAATCACGACGCATTGCATGTTCATGATGAAATGGCAAACCAAACTAAATATTAATCACTTGACAGCTGACAAAATGGCCGCCAGTTAAAAAAGTGATGCCAACTTAAAGTTCTATACCTCAATAAAAAACACCCATTATATTCTTGATGGCATGAAAAATCAGTTAATTTAATCAAATTCTTTTAAAACTAATAATTATTATCCTTAGCAAGCTCTTCTTTAACTGTTTCATGAATATCCTTGCAGTTTTTGACACTAGTTTTGCTTTACTTGAAAAAGAGAATTTTAGCTTAAGCGACACTTTGCAGATACAAAAAATTTAAATAGTTTTTAGGGAAAATGGACTTAAGCTAAAATTTCTTTTGCTGTATTTCCGTAAAAGTACTTGACATGACTTTGAACCTTTTACAGATAGTCCAAATTATCGTAAGTAACCGATTTTCGTCAAAAACAATTTTGGATAAGCATGTCGCTTGAGTTTTTTTGCGGTTATTGGTCGATATATTCAAATTGTGTTTTTTATATTATTACAACAGAACATATATCGCATTTGCTTAATTAACAATAGTGTATTAACCCTAAATGTAAATATTTTCCGTAGACGCAAAAAACTGTTTATATTAGGGGAAATCACCCTTCGTTGAAAACTGCTATTGCAGACTTTGCAGGTCATGCAAGTCTGGATATATGCTACAATATGCAACACAACAAGAACAAAATATAAGAAACTAACATTTTCTACACAGTAGCAGATATGCAATACTAAAAACTGTAGGAAAGTTGTCTAGCATATATGCAATTAGCAAAATTTCTCAGAGAGACTCTCTGAGAGTGTATAAAACATAAACATGAAAATAAAATACAAACTTATAGTTGGCTTCAACACGAAAAGTAAACAAAGTTGGTTTGTGCGTGTACGTTTATATTATTTGTTCATTTATTTTAAGTATTTAAATATCAAATGTATGCATCTTTAATAAATGTTAGTTCAGAATTAATCTACAAATAATAAATTTAGAAAAAACTAAAAGTAGTTTTTATGGTACATTTGAAAAATTACATATTTATACATAATACATATGTATATGTATGTATGTATGTATGTATGTATGTATGTATGTATGTATGTATGTATGTATGTATGTATGTATGTATGTATGTATGTATGTATGTATGTATGTATGTATGTATGTATGTATGTATGTATGTATGTATGTATGTATGTATGTATGTATGTATGTATGTATGTATGTATGTATGTATGTATGTATGTATGTATGTATGTATGTATGTATGTATGTATGTATGTATGTATGTATGTATGTATGTATGTATGTATGTATGTATGTATGTATGTATGTATGTATGTATGTATGTATGTATGTATGTATGCATGTATGTATGTATGCATGTATGTATGTATGTATGTATGTATGTATGTACATATGTATGTATGTATGTATGTATGTATGTATGTATGTATGTATGTATGTATGTATGTATGTATGTATGTATGTATGTATGTATGTATGTATGTATGTATGTATGTATGTATGTATGTATGTATGTATGTATGTATGTATGTATGTATGTATGTATGTATGTATGTATGTATGTATGTATGTATGTATGTATGTATGTATGTATGTATGTATGTATGTATGTATGTATGTATGTATGTATGTATGTATGTATGTATGTATGTATGTATGTATGTATGTATGTATGTATGTATGTATGTATGTATGTATGTATGTATGTATGTATGTATGTATGTATGTATGTATGTATGTATGTATGTATGTATGTATGTATGTATGTATGTATGTATGTATGTATGTATGTATGTATGTATGTATGTATGTATGTATGTATGTATGTATGTATGTATGTATGTATGTATGTATGTATGTATGTATGTATGTATGTATGTATGTGTGTATGTATGTATGTATGTATGTATGTATGTATGTATGTATGTATGTATGTATGTATGTATGTATGTATGTATGTATGTATGTATATATGTATGTATGTATGTATGTATGTATGTATGTATGTATGTATGTATGTATGTATGTATGTATGTATGTATGTATGTATGTATGTATGTATGTATGTATGTATGTATGTATGTATGTATGTATGTATGTATGTATGTATGTATGTATGTATGTATGTATGTATGTATGTATGTATGTACTTCCTACATGTTTGAAGAAGACACTCATTCTTTGTAGCAGAAAATGATAGTTTATATCCTTGAGGTGCAAATATGCCACCAAGAGTGATTTCCGCTATTATTATTTAAAGCACATGTCGTTAAAATTAGGGAGTAACGAATGCCGATACCGATACCGATATATCGGCGATACTTCAGATTTTCCGATACATCGGTATCGGCGATATTTTACTGTCGATACGACGATACTTTTAAAATCTTTTTCAGAGTTTTTTTTAACAAATAATTTATTTTTGTTCAATTTTACCATGAATGAAATTCACTTCGTTATTTTTTAATCTTATTAATATCAATTTTAAAAATTAATAATATTTTATGCTGTTATTTTGTAAAAAAATTATTTAATTTTTGTTAATTTTACCATGAATTCAAATTCAAGTCGTTGTTTTTTAAATCTTATTCCAGCAAAAAAGACACTCCAAAGAAGTCATAAAAATGTAGAATTCGCGATCCGGAAGTATTGCAAAATTTGGATAATTTCTAATTGCAAGAAATTCTGTTTTTCGATTACCAATCACCGAATTGGAAGCGATGCTAGGACAAATTTCTTTTTCGGTGTTCTATAATAGTTTTTCCTCAAGGAAAAAAGATAAAAAATTACCCATTTTCACAATTTTTTATGCGAATTTAAACTCAAAACTTTATTTTCATGTAAATTTAAGTGAATAAATATAAACTTTTAGAAGACTTTTAATAATTAAGCTATTAAGTTATTTAGAAGAATATTAGTTGATTGATAAATGTTCTTTAAAAATCGATTTTTTAAAAAGCATGGCGAGTATTTTTTAAAATTACAAAGGAATTAAACATATTTTCTTGCTTTTCTACTAATTATCTGCATATTTTCAATATAGATTTTTTTGAAGCAAAGAAAATGTAGCTCCTTAAAAATTACTTCCACTTTTTTATATTCTATTTTATTATATTCAATTTTAAATATTCTCTCTTACAATGTAATTTTGTATAATAAAAAAATTGCTCTTGAGTTTTGTTGATCTAAACTTGAACTCAATTTCAATATTCGTATCGGTATCGGAATCGGTATCGGCGATATTTATTTTTAAATATCGGTATCGGATCGGCAAAACGGCGTATCGTTACCTCCCTAGTTAAAATATCATTCTTAAGAAAATATATCATTCTTAAGAAAATATAGAAATTATTAGAGTATACTAGTAGAGTATTTTCTTTTTTGTTAATCGACTGCAGAGGAAATATGAGATTTTGAGTTACTACCATCGATTTTGAAAAAAATTGTTTCACCAAAAACAGTATTTCGATAAATTTTAACAAGAAAGTAGGTATGTTCATTTACTTTCCTAGCAGATACTAGCAACGAGAGAGTAAAGCAGAAATTTGTAAAATTACTCTCAGATATGAAAAAGTAAATGAACGCTTTAGCGTAGTATGCAGTTATCACTGAAATTCAGGTTAGGAGTTTTGCATTTATTTCTACACGGAAAAATAATCGTGTAGAATTTTATACAGAATTTTGTTTGCATACACACAAATTTATATATTTTTTAATTTACAACACACAAAAACACTAAAAATTAATTACAATGTACAAAAAACTAGAAATGACACAAATTCCGAGACCAAACAATTGTCTGAACATTAATTTTTGTTTCAGTTGACGGAAAAAATTCTCCACTTATTGTTACAACATGCCTGTAATAGACAATAAATGCCAAAATTCCGTGTAATTTTCTTTTGGAACTGCGTACTAGTAAACGGAAATTTCTTTAAGAAATTTACCAACCTGAATTTCAGTTTGTTTTTTTACACATACTTCTTATGGCAGCCTGAATTTCATTCAGAGCTGCATACTACGCTTTTACTAGCAAAAATTTGCAAGTAACAAAATAAACAGTTTGTACACCCAAAAACCTTTACAATAGCTGTTAGTACTTTTTATGAAAAGTTAGACATATCGTAAAAAATATATGAAAATTTTATCATTTTGAGGTACATGAACACATCTTAAGAATAAAAGGATATAAAGTGTTACCTTTTAACTGTCCGTAACACAACGGGACCTATAGGGACCCAAGTGGGCTGGTTTTTTTTAAATCTTTAAAACTGGCAACCTGCACAACCTAACTGTCCGTAAATAAAACTTTGTCTGTAAAGTATTTAAATAGCAGAAATAAAAATACAACTGCTTATACATAAGGATTTTCTAGTTAAAATATCTTTAACAGTAGAAATAAAGTTAATTTCAATGTAATTGTGGAATTTTTTCATTAATTTAGTTGAATTTGTTCTTTGCAGGAACTTGCCAAGTTGTTTTTCTTATATTTGACTCACATAATATTTCGACTGTAACCTTTATGATTTAGCTTTATAGTGGAAAATTTTCTGCCACCCAATTCAGGCGTTTTAAACTCTTTTAACGACCACTACTGCAGTCAAATTAAAGAAAAATATGCAATATTATCGTATTTAATATTTTTGGCTTCTTAAAAAGTACTATTTCTTAATAATTCATTAAAATTAGAAAAAGGTTACTTTTTCATGGATTTTTCAAACATTTATTTTGTAAACAAAAGATCTAAACAGCTGTTTGGCTAATTCCTGCTAGTAAAAATTTTACTAGCAAAAACTTGCAACAATCTTTTTTCTCTCAAATTTGTATGCTCTTTTTTCACTCTCTCGTTGCTAGTTTTTCGAGTACGTGAACGCTTTCCAGTAACAACTAGTAACAATTAGTAACAACTTTCACTTATTGAACAGACCTAGTATCAACTCGAAATAAAAATGAATAAATTGCAGAGACCTAACCGTTAAAAGAAATATGCAAAAAAGTTGAGACATAACTGTTAAAATATGAGAAATATATTTTTCGTCTTGAAATAACTGTTGTTTTTAACAAATATGTATTTGCGTCTTTTTATTCTATTACTCATAACTTTTATTTTCAATTTATATTTTTTTACGTTGCTTCATAATTATTATTGGAAAATATTTTTTTCGTTGTTCATAACTGTTATTTTCAACGTTTATTAATATACGTTGCCTAATAATAGTTATTATTGGAAACAAGTTTTTACGTTGCTCATGAATTTTGTTTTCAACATTTATTTGATTTTGTCATTCCTTACAATTTTTGCGAATTTTAATCAATTTAAAAATTTTTCGCGAATTTCGCCATTTTCGCGATAGAAATGATTTTTGGCCAGTTGCTGAGTGTTTTACAGTTGACCAATTTTAATCAATGCCAGAATTTTGTTATCTTTCCGATTTTAGACAGCATTTGCGAATTTTCGCAATTTGCTCAGAATTTTTGGCATTCCTTAAATTTTTAGCGGTTTTTAATAAGTTTTGAAAATGTTTCAAATTTTCGCGAACTTTCGCAAAGAAAGTGATTTTCGCCAGTCGCTGGCTTTTAAGAGTTTATAGAAGCTCTGAAAAAACTGAATAAAAAGTAGAACACTTAAGTATGTACATTAGGCTGACCCTTCGATTTCTCCAAGTCAAAATCCAGTTTGATGGTTATTGATAAAAAAATTATCTTATAAAATTTTGGGTAAGTGCTGCCAGCCCGCTCAAATTTAGGAAAACCATAAAATTTAGATTTTTTGCCTCATAATCAGAGAAACAAGCCGATCGGCTCAAAGCAGGCTTAAGAGCCGCCGCCGAATTTCAATGTAGCTTCAAGACACCGCCGATCCATGCGGCTAGCCTCTGCTCAAAATTGCAGCCGGCTAGTTTTTTTCTTTAGTAGCAAATTTGTACTACATATTACAAATTATGTGAAAGTCGTCAGGAATTTGAAATATTTTATCTACAAATTTGTTTAGAAAAACCTATAAAAAGAAAATTTAATAAAATTTCGTAATAAAGAAGTTCAACATTAAAAAGTGCAATTGATTATATACATATTATAGCGAAATATTAGCGAAAGTCGCGAAATGCAAAACAGCCGCTGTCACACGGCTATGAGCCGCCGCCGACTTTTTAAGACGGTTTGTTTCTCTGCTCATAACTTCAAAAATATGAATTTCAGGAAAAGGTTTGTAGAAAGAAAATGTTGCTTGTGAAGTTCATAACATTTCATACACATTTTCTCTTAATCTAACTCTGCAGCCACACGATCAAGTTTTCCTTTCAAGTTTTTCACACACTGCTTGCCAAAATTAATTTTTATTGATAGCTGTGACGTAGGCTGCACGCAACTTGAAAGCAATGTTGTAAAAAACAAAACAAAAAACTATGGCGGCAGAATATTTTTACAAGAAAATTGTAATCAGCTGTTTTCTTGAACGCAAATTGAAACACTCAACTTGAAAGAGAAATTGAAAGCAAGTTCGTTTCAATCAGTGATGCATTTTGAGTTTTCTTGTTTTGGGCCAAATTGATGATTTAAAAGCGCCAAAATACTTTTGATAGGGCCAAACTATTTTTATTGGAATATATTTGATTGCAAGCTTTGTATTTAAATAAAAACAAAACTAGTAGTAGTATAGTAAATGTGTTTTATATTATTTAGAACAAAAACAAAAATTAACGACAAAAATTACCATTGCTTAAAAGTATTTTTTGCTAAAGTTATATTAAAGTAATTACATATATTATATGTAGCTTAAAAAATAAAATTGTAGTTAAAAAAAGCATATTTTATATCGCTACATTAATTGACAAAAGGTGTATCTAGGTTAGGTTAGGTTGAACAGGCTGCCGGTTTCTAACAACCGGCCCACTTGGGTCCTTTGGTCCCTTTGTGATGCCTGGGATGAATAGTAGGGAAATTCAGAGAGGTGCCCCTCCTATCCCAGAGGTTGGGTCGGTGTTAAACCAACTCGAGTATCGTATGAATGAATTTATTCCCCTAATGTCGCATTCCCCCAGGTCTGTTAGTTCGGGTAGTGACGGATTTCCCAAGTATGACGCCCTATTTCTATATAGTGCTGGACATCGACAGAGGAGGTGCTTGACAGTTTCTTCCTCCTCCTCGTTCTGACAACTTCTACAGAAATCGTTAAAAGGAAGATTTAATCTTCTGGCATGGACACTAATGAGACAGTGCCCTGTTATGACCGCTACGAGTATAGGCAGCTGTTGACGAGGGAGCCCCAGTATGGTTGCAGATCTTGCGAAGTTATACTGGGGCCAGATGGATCTGGAAACCTCACAAGTGATTTCATTTGTCCATCTGGTATGCGCTTCTCGAAATAGTTGGTGCTGAATTTGTATTTTACAGCTTTTTAGTGGGACACCTACTAACCAGTTGATGTCATTTTCATGTAGGCGGGCACCAGCCTTGGCTAGACCGTCCGCGATAATGTTACCGGGCACCCCCACGTCGCCCGGTATCCAGAAGAGCCCTAGGTTCGCATGTCTCACCATCTCATTCAGAGATGCCCGGCATTCTTTAACCAATTCTAGTGTCGCCTTACTGTCGGTACAAATTCGGATATCTTGATCGAATATCCTGTAGTACCTTAACCAGTTGGCTTCCCTTTTGATTGCCCATATTTCAGCCTGAGTGATGCTACATTGGTTTGGTAGCCTAAAGTTTATCCTACGTTGCATTTGTGGGATGTAGAAACCCCCGCCTACTCCGATGCCCGACTTTGACCCATCGGTGTAGATCTCGAGCAGATCCTCATATTTGTGTATGTAGTTTGTATCAGAGGATGTGCCCGAGAAGTCCACCACGAATCTCTTGTCGGGCATCAGAGTAGGTAAGCAGTAGTCAGTGTGGTCGGGAAGATCTGAGATTTGCCCTAATATCGTCGCATGGTCTACGTTACTCCGCTTCCATGCACCTGAGCCATCGAGTCTAACCGCCGGGTTCTTTGCCAGTTGTTTGATTATGAGTTCGGCAGGAAGCCAATGCAGTATGGTGAACAGTGCTTTGGATGGAGTAGTGCGAGCTGCATCCGTGATCAGCAAAGCAGATGTTCGAAGAACCTTTTCTATTATTTTAGAGTATGTGGCTTTATTTAAGGAAGTCCACCAGACGACAGACCCATACATTAGTATGGGATTTACCACCATTTCAAAAAGCCAATTGACGTTTTTGGGACTTACGCTCCACCTGTTGCCGATCGCCCTTTTGCAGGTGTATAGAGCAATAGCAGCCTTGGCTGCCCTAGCTTGAACGTTGGGTACCACGAAAACTTAGAGTCCAGTATAATACCGAGATACTTCACGCTATCTGATAACCTAAGGGTGACTCAGTTGAGAGTCGGTAACGTGAAAGTCGGTGTCTAGTATTTTCTCGTAAAGAGAACAAGAGTAGAGTATCTAGAATATTACCAGATATTGCTACTGCTAAGTCATCCGCGTAGGCTACTGATTTAAACCTCATAGAGTCTAGTTCCACCAGTACCGAATTTATGGCGATATTCCGTAGGATATGTGATAGAACACCTCCTTGGGGAGTACCTCGCCTAACCGTTTTTTGAATAGTCGTTTGCCCCATTGTGGAGGAAATTACCCTATTTGTTAAGAGTCCTCGCATGAAGCTAATTGTTGACCGATCAATGTTCAGTCTTTCTAGTTCCATAATGATGGATTAAGGTCGTACATTGTTAAATCCACGAATGTATATTCTTTGTTTGCCAGGGATTTTTCAATGAATCCTACAAGAGAGTAAAGTGCCGTCTCAACTGATTTGCCCTTCGTATAGGCATGTTGGGAGGTTGATAGGAGGTTCGGAGAAATTGTTGATCTAAGGTGTAGATCAATTATCCGTTCCAGAGTTTTAAGGAGAAAAGATGATAGGCTGATGGGTCTAAAATCTTTCGGGTTTACGTGTGTAGTTTTACCCCCTTTGGGAATAAAGACCACGGAAGATTTGGTGCATGCTATCGGAATATACGACCAAGTTAGACAGGCCGAGTATATCCGAATGAGCCATGGAGTGATCACGTCTGCATTACGCTGTAGGTCAGCTGGAATAATGCCATCGGGACCCGGTGATTTGAACGGGTCAAAGCTGTTGATGGCCCACATTATTTTTTCCCTATTTAGGGTAACCGTGGCCATGTTAGAATGTATTGATTGTATGGTTGCAATTTCTCCCGTGTAGGGAGTGCAACCGGGAAAGTGTGTGTTCATTTGTACCTCTAGGGTCTCCTGAATACTGGTGGTCCATCCGCCACCTGATTTCTTAATGAAACTGGGGACAGTTGGAAGAGTAGCCAAGAATTTGCGAAGGCGACTAGTCTCGGAGGCTCCTTCAACATTACTGCAGAAGGACCTCCACGACGTTCGTTTCACATCGCTGACGAGGTTCTTGAACCTGTTTACAGAGGCTTTGTAGGCTGACCAGTTACCCAGTCTTTTTGCCTCTGCGACTCTCCTTGCGAGCGTTCGCTATTTCAAGACTCCACCATGGTGGCTTTTTCTTCCCGCGCAGTATACTAGGTCTGCATGATTCGGCCGTCGCTTAATTAAAAGCATTTGTTAGATTGTCAACCGCGATGTCAATGTCGTGCCTATCGTTTATGATTGGCGATTGTGTAAGAAAGTCAGAGAGAATAAGCTTTTGCTCTTCCCAGTTTGTTTTCTTCCTATTTATTATGGGCGTAGCCCGATCAGTCAGAATCCCTATAGTGAATTCAATATTGCGATGATCAGAGAAAGAACAGTAATTTGATACCTTCCATTCCCTAATCACATCAGTATGCATAGAACTAACTAGCGTGATATCTAGATCCTCCTTCCTATTTGATATGACGAAAGTGGGTTCTGACCCGACATTTGATATGTCAGAGCTTCCCCATACGACATGATGTGCTCCGAGAAGGACTGGCAAGTTACGTTGGTTTGCCATTTTAATTGCGTCGCGAACCTTTGCGGGCGGGGATTCGCATTCGTGCGCCATGTAGCTCGAGATGACTATTATCGTGCCCATAGTCGTTTTCCAGGCTGCTGTGGTGGTATCTTCGTCACTGAAATCAGATAACAAAAACATATTTAGATTGCCTCTGGCTACTATGCATGCTCTGATCCTACCTGTCTCATTCGCATGCAATAGCCTGAAGCTTTTCGTACTTAGTCCGCAAACCCTGACTTTGTGAAGCCAGGGTTCTTGGACTAATGCGATCTCCTCCCCTCTTTCTATGAGCCGGAGGAGCATTGTGGCGGATGCTGTTTTAGAGTGGTGAAGGTGTATCTAACATATACAAATTTTTAACATAAAACTGAGTAAAAGAACTACAAAATAGTATTATATCCCAGCTAATACTTTGCTTACTGGTAGGCAAAAAGGTGTATGAGGATTTAAGTCGTAACTACTTACAATTTGACTCGATAACTAATTATTTTTGTTTGGTCTATAAGGGGTACCCTTTACAAATGTGTTTACATTGTCACATCAATTAACTAGTTATTATTTGGCTTACTTGAAGCTAAAAAATAAGTAGTCAAATTAATAAATTTAAAAAAAAGTATACGCATTATGTTTTATTTATATTTTTTCAATTTTATTTTATTTTTTCGGATATGAAGACAAGAACTTTATCCACTCAGCTATTGTTGACTTATAAGTTTAAGCGACAAAAACTAGTTTTTATATACAAACACATTACGCAAAAAGTGTTTGTCCACTTATTTTATTAATACATATCAACAAATTGTAACAACTTTTTACATTTCTTATAGTTCTAAAACTATACATAAGCTTTTGTTAAATGTTTTTATTAAGTTTTTTGTTTCAAATTTAAAATGTGTTATATGTTACATACGCCTTTTGTAAATTAAAGTAACGATATGTAATTCTAATTCTATTGTATGTATGTATATAATCCCCAAAATTTTTAGTCCAACAGTTCCCCAATAGTGATATTACTGTTTGCAACATTCTTTTGTGTTATAAGTTTAAAAATATTGTTATCATAACAATTACTAGAATTAGATTTCATTAAATCTTTCGATTGTATTAAAGATGACACGGTATTTACATGAAGACGATACCTTATATTGGTTTTAACCGTATTTTCGGAAGAAAAAATTCTTTATACACATGCTGAAGAGTGTTGAATATAAAGAATTCGTTGAACGATTCTGTGTAAACTCGTATATAAAGGATTGACCGGTTTGAAGTAGCTATTTGAATTATGAGCTGAAAGCGCCAAAATATTTTAGAAAGTACCACAGGGCCATCAAACATTCAAAAGTGCCACAAATGGCCCAGTTGTGCCACATTTTGCACCACTGGTTTCAATTTTTAAAAGTATGAGTGTTTGGTAAAAAAGTGTGAGTGTGACTTGAAAGGCAAAACTTGATAGTGTGGCTGCAAAGTAACAACAACACTGAAAAATATCAAGGCGTATTTAACAGGTGGATTACTAGCACAGCTGACTAGCCTGATTAAATTCCACACTTAGTGGACGTTGATGATATTCTTGTGATAAATGGCATAACTACCTGCAAACTATCAAACACTATATATAGATTTCCTCCAGTTTAGTGTTTTTTGACACTTACTTTAAGAGTTGACTACGCTGATAATTCCGCTCTTCGTTCAAAGATTGCACTTGTTGTTGGAATAGTTGTACCTGTTAAGGGCAAAATACACCATCAAAATGCTTGATATCAGATTCGTGTACGTGTGCTTGACGAAAAATCAAAAACAAGTAGACTTTCCATCAAGCGTCGTCGGTGTCACTAATACTAACGAAATTTCACACATACTATTACCACGCTTGTTAAGCATTTTGATGGTGTATTTTGTCCTTTAAATGTGCCTTGTAAGAAACTAAAGTGGCTGCTAAACACATCAATATTCTGCTTCAATATATGTGTTTGTGTGCGTTTGTTAAAAAAAAATATAAAGCGAACGCCACACAAAAAATATGTACACATATACGGAGGGGAAAATATTGAACAATATCAAAATGCTTTTGATTTTTATAACAAACACACACACAAGCACTTATATTGAAGCTAAAATATTGATCCATCTAGCACCCGTATTACACATATACGGAGGGGAAATATTGAAGAATATCAGAATGCTTTTGATTTTCATAACAAACGCACACAAGCATATATATTGAAGCTAAAATATTGATCCGTCTAGCAGCCACTTAAGCGAGTGCCACACAGGTCCGATATTCAGCTTCAATATATGTGTTTGTGTGCGTATGCTTACAAAAAATATGTACACATATACGGAGGGGAAATATTGAAGAATTTCAAAATGCTTTTGATTTTCATAACAAACGCACACAAGCACATATATTTATATATATATATATATATATATATATATATATATATATATATATATATACTATTTTCTCAACAAAAATTCTTTGCACCAAAGTATGTGTGTACATTACGAATATATATATATATATATATATATATATATATATATATATATATATATATATATATATATATATATATATATATATATATATATATATATATATATATATATATATATATATATATATATATATATATATATATATATATATATATATATATATATATATATATATATATATATATATATATATATATATATATATATATATATATATATATATATATATATATATATATATATATATATATATATATATATATATATATATATATATATATATATATATATATATATATATATATATATATATATATATATATATATATATATATATATATATATATATATATATATATATATATATATATATATATATATATATATATATATATATATATATATATATATATATATATATATATATATATATATATATATATATATATATATATATATATATATATATATATATATATATATATATATATATATATATACCATTTCGTTCCAGCCAGCATGTCTAAAGTGTCGTCAATTCTTGGTAGCGGATAACTGTCCTTCTTAGTAACGTCATTGAGCTTTCTGTAGTCTACGCAGAATCTCGTACTGCCATCCTTCTTTTTGACTAAGACCACGGGCGAACTCCAAGGACTTGAAGATGGCTCGATTACACCATTCCGCTCCATTTCATGGACGAGTTCTTTTACCTCATTCCGTTTTGCTAGGGGTACACTTCTGGGTGCCTGTTTGATCGGCCTCGCTTCGCCTGTATTTATTTCATGTTTCACTATTGCCGTTCTCCCTTGGCTTTGATCTTTCAAGGCGAAGACGCTGGTGTGCCTTTTTAGCAGCTGCTTAGCTTTATTTCTATCAGGAGCTGCTAATCCTGCTACCCATTTCCCCACGTGTTCTTCAAATTGTTCACGTTCTTGTGCGGACATATTGGCTGGTTTTGGCTTTCTCTCGAAGTTTATTATTGCCTCTGGTGGAGTACATTGGCCTATAGCAGAATTTCCGTTGACGACTTTTTCGTTGCCTGATAAATTAAATACTCTTATAGGGATCTTTCCTCCTTTGCAAGTTTTTACGAGGGCTTTTGCTGTTAATAGCTCGATCTTAATTTCTGTTGGTTCTACTACCCACTACCGATTGTCCTCACAATCTCCCTCCATGCGTGCCCATATTACTGATTCAGACTGCGGTGATATCGTCTGGTTTTCAATAGCAACTAGTTTCCTTACGTGCGTTTGATTGTCATATCCAACACCAAGCGGTATTTCAACATTATGCCAAATCATCACTTGTTGCCCCATATGCAGGTTGATGCCA
Source organism: Panzeria rudis (assembly GCA_956483635.1). Lineage (NCBI taxonomy): Eukaryota > Metazoa > Arthropoda > Insecta > Diptera > Tachinidae > Panzeria > Panzeria rudis. Next base: position 141,864 of record CATQFL010000222.1, read on the forward strand.
TGGTTTATCATAAAATTGGCTCCAATAATAACCTCGTCAACAATATCGGCTACGATAAACACATGTTTCACGTTTATATTGGCTATAGTCACCTTCGCTTCAGTCTTACCGTAGACAGTGGCAGGCTCCCCAGTAGCTGTACGTAGTCTTATATTTCTTAAAGGTTCACACTTTCCCTTCACTATATCGGGCCTGATTATTGACTGCGACGCTCCTGTGTCTGTGGTGAAGATGTGCTTTTCGCCGTTGATGTATCCACATGCAGTAAGGTTGCTATTTTTCTGCTGATATGGAGACTGTGGGGCCGTCGTTTGTGGGAGCTAGCTCTTGCCCCTTAGTGCTAGCTCTTTTTAGTTTAACGGGGACTCTTGTGTTGTTTGTCGCCTCACCCGTTTACTGTTTCTTGGTGGCGAAACAGATTTAGCTCTTTTTCTTGGCGCCTTGCAGTTGCGTTGGTAATGGCCGACTTTGCCACAGTTATAGCACTTAACCATTTCTCTATTTTGACTTTCTGCTAGCGCCTGTATTAGTGCCTCTTTCATCTGGCTAAATAGATTGTCCTCCTTTTCAGCAACGACCTCCACATTTCGCACTTTGCATACCTGCGGCTTCCAAATCACCCTAGCAGTCTCCTGAGCTAGTGCAAATGAAACCATTTCTGCAAAGGTAGCCTTTTGTGTAGCACACACTGCAAGCTTGATGTCAGGATCACGGATGCCGTTAACAAACGCCTCTGTTTTGACATGATCCAGGAATGGATGGTTTTCGCCTAGATACGTAAGCTGCACTAACCGCTCAATTTCCATTGCGAAATCTTGTAGAGACTCATTGGGCTTCTGTCCTCTACATCGCAATTCCATGCGGTATATATCTCGCTTATGTTCGCCACCATATTTCCGCTGCAGTGCCGCCTTTATGTCATCAAAATTGTTTCTGCAGCTCCCTGGTACGGTTTCGAGTACTTCTGCTGCGGCTCCTTTTAAGGCCAAAATCAACTCGATGGCCTTTTCTTCACTGTTCCAACCATTTTTGCTGGCAACTGTTTCGAACTGGAACTTGAAGATGTTCAAAGTTGCGCTGCCATCCAAACAAGGAGTCTTAATTCTGCTGGAAACCTCTAGAATAACTCTCACTGGCGCTCCTTGATGCTGAAGATTAAAAATTTTTTGCTTCCAGATCATGTAATTTCTCGTCTACATCTTTTACATGCACTTCGACGCCACCAATTTCTAGGCTATGGAGTTTATTCTCTAGTTCTGAGAGTTTCTCGTCAAATTTGCTGACTTGTACCTCAATGCCATCTACTATTCTATTTATGGCCTCAGAAATTTCCACTAGCTTCTCATTTGTGGCCTTAGATGTCACCTGAACTTCAGCCTTAACTTCTGCTAGCATTCTCTCGTTTTTTTCTAAAAGTTTCTCGTTATTCACTCTAGATGTTTCTTGAAGTTCAGCCTTCACTTCATCCAGCATTCTCTCATTGTTAGCTCTAGATGTTTCTTGAACTTCACCAAGCATTCTCTCATTGTTAGCTCTGGATGTTTCTTGACCTTTCTTTATTTCGCTCATCATAGCAGCTAACATTGAATTTATATCTGAGCTGTTTGTCGTAGCACTAGTACATACCTCCATTTCCTCTTTATCCTCAAATTCGTATGTGCCGATGTCGATGCCACGCTGCTTGAACTCATCTATCAGCCTCTTCTGTAGTTCCACTTTATTGCCTGATGTTGGCAGTTCCAGCTTACTCAGCTCCTTCTTTAGCTGCTCAACTTTTAGCTCTTCAAACTTCATGGCTTCTGTTTATTTTTTTTATGTCCTTTTGTAATTTTTATTTTAATTAATAATGTCCTTTCTTTATTAATGTCCTTTTTATTAATTAATAATGTCCTTTTTTATTTTATAAATTAATAATGTCCTTTTTATTTTATATTGCAATTTTACTTCTGACACCAATTGTTACGTTTTTAATCCTTTACATAAAAACGGTTTTATTATTTTTACAGGATTCGTTGACTTGCAATAGAATAAAACTCGGATATTTATTTTACAAATAAATTCTCAGTAACACTTTATTCATTACTTTAAAAACACGTACGACACGTACACGTGCGATGTACACACTATCTATTCTTGGCGAGATTTACTCGTCTACGTTTAAAAACACACTTATCCATGTCGTCTGGCAGCCTCCCCTTATATAGTCAATTATAAAACCTTCTGGTAACTTCGCTAACTTTCTGGAATGTAGTTGTCTCTTTTTATCTTTAAGTATACGGTATGTGCGTGTGTAGATGCATGAGATTTTTCTTCTGTTTATCTTCGCACACACACATACTCTAATGTTTGCAACTTAAGCAAATTACGCTGTTATCAAGTTTACATCTCTTGCAGCTGAGGTTGTTTAAGTTTAATGTCACTGTTTGTAATTGCAATTAAGCAGTCTCGAATAATCTTGTAAGTTCTAGCTACCGTTTCCTCAAGATTCCGGAAACTTCCATTTTCCGTTATTTTAAATTCTATCGATATATATATATATATATATATATATATATATATATATATATATATTATATATATATATATATATATATATATATATATATATATATATATATATATATATATATATATATATAAATATATATATATATATATATATATATATATATATATATATATATAATATATATATATATATATATAATATATATATATATATATATATATATATATATATATATATATATATATATATATATATATATATATATATATATATATATATATATATATATATATTATATATATATATATAATATATATATATATATATATATATATATATATATATATATATAATATATATATATAGTATATATATATATATATATATATATATATATATATATTATATATATATTATATTATATATTATATATATATATATATATATATATATATATATATATA